>CAJZHL010000029.1:370000-435000 GCA_916048055.1 Pedinophyceae sp. YPF-701
TCCGGAGGCACCGCCCGCAGTCCGAAGACTGCAGACCGGCTCTCCCGCAGGCCGATCGACAGCGCCAGCCGAGTCGCCTTCCGTCCCCTCGGGGACCAAAGCCGACCGTACTAGCTACTGGCTCAAGGTAGGCTTGCACACCGTGTAGTAATACAAGCTCCTCACCAGCAGCTGCAACCACCGCCAAAGCAGCAGTGCAGCCCTTTCGTTGAGACGACCGTGGGTGCCGAAGCTGTCCGGGTGCTCCCGTACCAGCCCTCGGCAGACCACGCCCGACTACCACTCACCGGTGTGTCTGGCCGCAGCCGGTCCACCGTGACTAGAGGCCGTCCGCGGACTCTCCTCTTACGTACGGCGCGGGGCGAGCTCCCATGTGCAGGGCTCACTGGTCAGTCTGAAATAACCCCACCAGACCGGGGGCTCTGTCCGCGGGCGGCCGAAAACGCACAAGGCCGGCCGACTCACCCAGTCGAGGAAGCGCACGTTAAGATATTGATCCTCGACCGCGGGCCACGGGGAGGCCCGCTGGCAGCCCCCCTAGTTGAGAGATAGGCGACTTTATATATCTGAGTTTTGCACATTTCGTTATGTAAATGTGCCGCACCCACTGCGCAGCCCCCCTAGCTGGAGCGCGTGAGCCGAGCGTGCAGCGCAGCCCCCCTAGTTGAAGGAGGGCAGACTGTTTGGAATGACCGTACGTCACTCGAGATTCCCAGGTTGTCCCCAACCCCAGTACTAATCGAGCCCAACGGCGCTTGACTTCCGAGTTCTGATGGGATCGGGTATATTCGCCGTGGTATGAACGTACGATGAGCGAGAGCCGAGCCGCCGTGGCGACCCGCCTTTCTTACAGGTGGCGCGGGGCGAGCTCCCATGTGCAGGGCCCACTGGTCAGTCTCAAATCACCCCACGGGTCTCGATCGAGCCCGGCCGGCCGACGCACCCGCGCCACGCCGAGCGCACGCTGCGGCGCTGACGTCGCTGAAGGGGTCGGATCGCGATGCTGTCATCACCAAACGTGCACCGCGACGCCAGAACCGTCAGATTCGCGTCGCGCACGGCGGCGAGCCTCAGCGCGTGGAGCGCACATGCAATAGCTCGCCCCCGGCGCTCGCCCGCCCATCCCCGGCGCCTGCTGGGGCGTTCACCCACCCATCAGGCGCGCTGCAGGCACCCAGCTCCGCGCGCACGCCCACAACCCGACCCGCTCCCCGTCAACGCCCACGCCGCATGCGCGCACCGCCACCACGGTCCACCCGCGGAAGCAGCGCTACTTTCGGCGCCCGCAGCCAGTCGAGCTACCCGTGCCCGCACCGCCGGCGACACAGCCACCGCGCGGCACCCCTCCGCACCCGCGCGAACCAGCCTGCTTAAGCAGGGCCCTGACAGCAGCCGCGCCTGACGTCGCCGACCGCACGGGGCAAGGCGTGCGCGAGGAAGCGCACTGCGCCGGACCCGCACGATCTCTGTGGCAGGGCCGTCGCATCCTCGTTCTGCCCCATGTGCACGATCTGCCAATATCCTTCTGATGCCCTGACTCAGGCTACGTCATCGTCGTCGTCTTCGCCCCAGGGGGCGACGGGTCCTCCGCCACGCTGCTGCACCGCTCCCGCTGCGCTACGCTTCGCTACCTTGCAGCGCGGACGGAGACTCACACGCCACCCTCGCCGCTTGCGGTGCGCACTGGCACACGCCGCGGCCTGCCTGCGCCGCTGGCGCAATACGACTCGTTTACGCCCCCTCTGCCCCTCCCGCGCTCCCCCAACCCATCCCTGGCCCAGGGTGCAGCAGCACGTTCCCCTCGTGCCCGCAACTCAGCAGCACCTCGTCCAGGATCGCGAGCCCCGGCACCGCCACCCCTCGCTCGCTGCCGCTTCCCGCCATCAGCCCCCCACCCCACCCCTGCATCAGGTTCAGCAGCCCCCGCCGACGCTCCCGGTGCACTGACGCTATGTGCTGCAGACACGCGCCGCTCGCGACGTCCCACAGCGTCACCGACCCGTCCGCGTGCCCCGCCGCGGCCACCTCCGTGCGCGCACCGTCCGGCTCCACTCGCAGCCGCCCCGCGGTCAGTCGCGTGACTGGCGCTCGGGTGCCGCCTCCAGGGACAGCGAGCGGCGTCGCACCGGGCGGTGCAGGCGACCCCGCGCCGTGCGCGCTGGCACTTGGATCCGGCGTCGCTGCCACCCACAACGGCGCCTGCCGCTCGTCAGTGCCCACCATGCGCAGGTCGTAGCAGCACAGCGCGCCGTCCTTGCCTGCGGCGATGATGTGCAGCCCGCCGTCCGGCTGCGCGATGCAGTTGCATCCGCTCGCGTGCGTCTGCAGCACGGCGACCGGCCCCGCGGCCGGCGGCGTGGCCGTGTCCCACACGGCCAGACTCCGGGCCGCCATGCCAAGCCCCGCAACGACGAGGATGCTGCTCGAGGACCCCAGGAACGCCACATCCTTGCCCTTGCGCGAGAAGCACCGATGCGACCAGTCCGGCACGCCGGCGTGCGCAACCACCGGTCCGTCGATCGGCCACGCCGCCGCGGTGCCCGACCGCAGGACGCCGGCCATGCGCTGCCCACACTTGCTGAAGCACACCTGGCTGACGTGCGTGAACGGGTCCTGCGCGAAGTGCAGCTTCCCCGCGTGCCCCTCGGCGTGGAACGCGTACGTCGCGAGCGCCTCCGTGCAGTCCCACGGGTTGGTGCAGTCCCACGCAGCCACCCTGGCGCCCGACGCGCCGGACGCGAGCAGCGAGCGGTGCGGGTGGCACGCCAGCGCGCGCGAGTGGATGCGGTCCGACGGCAGCACGACGGCTCCGGGGGGCCGCTCGCCCGGTGCGGGGCCGTACCGCGCCACTCCTGGCGGACGCAGGGGCGTCCCGAACGACCGCGCGCCGTCCTGCCCCGTCGGCGTCGCCGCCTGCCGGATCCCGTCGATCGCGGACTGCACCATCCCGAACAGCGAGCGGCTCCGGGAGAACGCAGACGCCGCAGCCTTGGCGCGGGTCTGCGTCTCCGTCCAGCGCGCACGCATCGGCGCCGACGCTGCCTCAACGCGCAGCCCCTGCGGCGTGCACACCGCCAGGAGCGGTGCAGCCGCGCGCCCGGACTCGCCGGCGTCCCGGAACGGGCACGCAGCGAAGGCCACGACGTTGCGGCGCAGGCAGAGCATTTGCATCGCGGGGCCCAGCGGGCCCGTGGAGGACGCGGGGGCGATCGCCGCCCCCACGGTCGTCGAGGACGCAGCCCCGAGGGACCTGCGGCTCTCCGAGGCGCGGCAGTCCCAGGAGGGCGTGAGGGACCCCTGGCGGTGCGCGAGCCACGCGTCCGCGCTCCCGTCGCCCTGCGTGGCGTGCGCGCTGGCCAGCGCACGCGCGAGGATGTGCGCCGTGATCGCGCCCGTCGCCGCCGCCGCGCCCGCTGCTGCGCTGTCCCCCGCGGGCCGGTCCGACGGCAGCCCACGCGACTCCAGCACTGATGCCACGCCGCTCCAGCTGTGGTCGTCGCCGCTGAACAGCGCAGCCGACACGGCGGCCGCGACGGCGGCAGGGTCCTTGCCGCATGCACCGCGCGGAGCCGCGACGAGCACCGCGGCCGTGCAGGCCCGGGCGAGGGCCTGCGACACCGCAGCACGCTCTGAACGCTGCACCTTGGATTCTGCGCCGGTCGCCGCGCTCACGCCTGCCCACTGCGCCGCCGCGGCGACTGCTGCATCGGGTCGACCAGCAGCTGCGCAGCTGGCCGCGTGGCACGCGAGCCTGGCGCCGAGGCCGGCCAGGAGCGCTGGCGCTGCCGTCACTCTGTCGTGGCACGCCAGCTGCAGCAGACTCTCCGTTCCGAGCAGAAGCGCATCGGCCCACGCGACCGTCTCGCTGACCATCGATTCTGGGCACAGCCACGCCCGTGCGAGCTCCGCCTCCGCGGCGACGTCGTCCCCGAGCGCCGTCAACAGCAGCCATCGCTCCGCCCCCGGTTTCGCCTCCTCCAGGGCGCGCTCGACGATGCTGGCCCGCACGGCGCGCGCGTTCGGGTCCTTGGACACCGCACAGAGCAGCAGCGCGAGCTGCACGTCCCCCAGGTCGCGTGCACACACGTCAGCGGCCTCCTGAAGCCCTCCCCCGAGCAAAAACATGGCGGCGGCCATCGCGTGGCGGCGCTGGCTCAGCAGAACGAAGGCATTCTTATGCGCGGCCTGGCGGTCCTTGTCGGACTCGAACCCGCGCGACAGAAAATCAACCAGCCGGGCCTGGTTGCCCTGCACGCGGCACAGACCCTGCAGGACGCTCTTCCGACCCAGCGCGATGTGCCACAGCGCGCAGGCCTCCGGGTCCCTGGTCGTCGCGTACTCCGCTTTCGCCACGCGCTCGGCCGTGGCGCGGGCCAGTGCGGGGTCGGTAAGCCAGTAGCCGACGCCACAGAGCCGCAACGCGTGCCACGTCGGCGCGGCGCCCTCCCCGCCTGAACGCGGCCGCGGCACGACCTCGGCGACTGCGTCCACGCAGCGATCGAGGAGCGCCGCCTGCGCCGTGGAAGCCATCGCGCGGGCCAAGGTTGGCGGCATCAGGCCGGCCAATAACCCCCCCCCTGCCAAGGCTGCACCCCCCACCGGACCTGCGCCCCCACCGGCCACCTCCTTCGTGCCGTCCGACCGGGAGAAGGCCCCGAACAGGTGCGAGAAACGGCCCCTGCCCGCGTCGTCGCCGCGTTCGCCCTCGCCGCCGAGGGTGCTCAGTCCCTGCAGCACCTTCTGCGCGGCCACGCAGCACTCCAGCGCGCCAACCACCTCCTTTGCTGGACCGTCGAGGTCTCCCCCCTCGGGCGGGCTCGCAAGCGCGTGCGCCAGCCGCACCAGCCCTTCTGCGATCGACCGCCCAGCAGCGGGCCCAGGTGCCACGTCCGTGGCCAGCTCCCCAACCGTCGACGACGCGAGCAGCCGGAAAAGGCCCTGCGTGACCTCCGGAGCCACCTCGCACCGCGTTCCGGCCTCCTCGGCGTCGAAGTCCCACAACTTCGGCCCCGCTCGCGATCGCCCCGGCGCCAACGCAGCAGCGCTCTCTACCAGCCCGCACCGCTCGAGCAAGTGAGCCAGAGCGGCGGCATCGGCGGGCGCCCACTGCGGCTTCGCGGCCGCGCTCCGCTGCAGCACCGCTCCCGACCCCCGCTCCGCGCCGCCGGCGAGTCTCCCCTCGTCAGGCACCACCCCCACGGCCTCCGTCTGCGCGCCCGGCTCGTCTGCTGAGAGCCGTGGGGCAGGGACTGAGGAAGCGCCGAAGGCGGACGCGTCGAAGGCGTATGGGTCCCCTCCGGGCCGCTCGTCAGACTCGCCGAAAGCAGTGGGGTTGAACGCGAATGGGTCCTCGCTTGCCGCCGGCGGCTTTGCCCCCGCGCCGCCGAACGCGCTAGGGTCGAACGCGAAGGGGTCCGCCGCGCTCGGTGCTTGGCCCGCAGCGGGTGCACGCGGCTGCGGCGAGGGTTGCGGGCCTGAGTGCCCCCCCGCTTGACCCACTGCAATGTTTCCGTGGTCGTGCGGGCCGGATGGCCCTGGCACGTCCGCCGGCGCGGGTCGGCGCTGCGGGAGTGCGTTCCGCGACTGAACGGTGTACGTGGACGTCCTGGCCGCCACGTCTGACAGCGAGATGCCCGCCCGCAACCACGCGCGCGCCACCTCCTCCTCTTCCGGCGTCGTGATCGAGAACGACGTGCTCCCCTCCTCGCGGTGCGCGTCGAGCGTGGCCAGAAGCATGGCGCCGAGGTGCTTGAAAAGCAGGCCCGCGACCGCCAGGTGCCCGCGCAGAACCGCACAGGTGATGTTGGCAGCGCCGGCGGGCACCTCCCGCCAGCCCGCCAACAGCGACCCCCTGTGATCGTCGCCCCGGCCCGCAGTGAGCATCGTGCTCACCGCGGCCATGTCCTCCGCCGGCACCGCGGGCGAGGACACCAGCTCAGTCCCCACTGCAGCCACCACGAGCGCGGGACCCGCCAGCCGCAGCCCCTGCGCGGGCGACGGCAGCGGACAGATCTTCTGAAGAGGCCCCCAGCGACCCGTGCGCGATCGGGACGAGGCCAGCACGGCCAGTCCGTGCGCTGCCATCAGCACCGGCGCCAGAACTGACTCAGTCCATGCCAGGCTCGTCGACTCCCCCTCCTCGTCGACCAGCTGCATCGCCGCCTCCTCGCGCCCCGTGCCGACCTGGAAAATTCGCACCGTGCAGCCGTGCTGCGATGACGTCGCGCTCGCCAGCCACGCCCCGGACCCATGCGCTGCCAGCGCAGTCACGGTGCTGGCTGCGTCCGATTCCCGCACCACGTGCGCGATGCGGGCCGCCACGTGCGCAGCGAATCCGTCCGCGTCAGAGCCTGCTTCCGCCGGGTACTCAGCGCACACCTCGCTCGCCGGCACCACCGTCGCCCCGCCAGCGTGCATTGCAAGCAGGTGGGTCGTCGAAAGCGCGCATGCGTGCGAAATGCGGGCTTCGACGGGCACGTCCCGCTGCCACGCGACGGCGAGCGGCTGCCCGACCCTGCAGTCCACGCCGATCACTGTCGCGCCGGCGTCCGCGGCCCGGTTCGCGAGGACGATGACCTGCTTCCGAAAAGGGTCCAGCACCGCGGCCACCAGGTCGCCCGAGAGCTGCAGGGACGCGCCGTCCTGGTGCCAGGCCGCGCCGGCGTCCTGCTTGAAGCGCACGATCGACGACGCGTGCGCCACGAGCAGCGGGCACGGCGCGGCCTTGAGCTTGCCGCTGAGCTCGTGCGCCCAGAGAAGGGCGACGACGTCGCTCTCGCCCTGGCCGGCAGCGGCCGGGAGCGCGGCGATGCACTGCATGCCGGGCAGCGCGTGGACGAAGATGTCGCCGTGCTCGGTGGCGGCGGCCACGCAGCGCGTCGGCCGCGGCGACCCGCTTTGTCTGCACGCGCCGTTTCCAGCGCTGATCGCCACGATCGTGGACCGCGGCACCTTCCAAGCGCTATCAACGAGGGGCTCGACCTTCAGGGACTCGGTGCGCGCGATCAGCGGCTGCGGGACCGACGCTGCGGGACGCGGCAGCGGCGGTGCAGATCCTGACGGCGACAGGGGCTCGCTCTTCGACGACTGCGGCGTCCTGGCGGTGGACAACGGCGTGAAGCTGCGCCGCGCGTCCGGCTGCGGCGTGACGGGGCTTGGGGGCGCGCTCGGGTCTTCCGGAGGTGTCGCGGCGGCGACGGTGTCGACGGCGTAGCTGCACGTGCGCACCGCACCGGCCTCCGTCCACGTCGCGTTGAACACCAGCATCGGTCTGTCACGCACGTCGGCTGCGTACGTCGTGTAGGACGCCGACTCGGCCGCCCCGGGCCCCGGCCCCACCCCACACAAGCGGAACCTCCCCCACGGCGCACAGCGCGGCTGCGCCGCGGTCCGCGACAGCTGCGCGAGCGTGCCCGTAGGGATCGAGACGGGCTTGAGGCCCTGCATCGCCCAGAGACGCACGACGTCCCCCTCGCGCTCCGCGCTGCCCGCGACGGGCGTCCATCGCAGGACCACCCACCAGATGTCCTGTGGGCACGCCAGCGCGCCGACTGATGCGGGAACGGGTCTCGCCCAGTGCACACAGACGGGCTTCAGACCGTCGTTCGGTCCCGGCGCGCCGTCGAGCTTCATCGCCACGCACAGCTGTGTCGACTCCCCCCCGTCGGGTGTTGCGATCGTCACGTCGACCCAAACGCGCACCGCGAAGTCTGCGCAAGCAGCCACGGCGCGCTCGGATCAGCAGTCATCGCTTGCGCCGAAAGCCAACCGCAGAGGCCAGGCCAGCTTGGGTGCACCGGCAACGTACCAGCGCCGCAACATCGAAGCGCGCGTCGGTCGCAGAGCGGAACAAGCAGAATACACGCGCGGTACGCGGGCAAGAGGCGCGCACCGGTCGTCATGGTGAGCAGCGCCGCGCTGTGGCCCTCGTAGCCCTTCGCGGGAGTCCACTCGCACCCACTCTCGATCGGCGCCGGCGTCCACTCCGCACTCCTCACCGGAGCCGGGTGCTTCAGTTCGTCCAGCTTCGCCGTCATCTCAGGGTCCGCGGCGCCCTCCTCCGCCTCTGGAACAGGCACGATGAGGGGGAGTGAAGGGGAGGGGTCTCCGCTGGGCACCGCGGCGCACGTGGACGTCGGACGGAGGCCCGGGGCGACCGCCGCACACGCGGTGGACGTGCGCGTCGTCCAGCAGAGCTTCCAGTCGCCTCGACTGTCGCTGGCCGCATGTCTGTTGATCCTCCACATAGCCAACGTGGCGTCGTCGGACGACACGAGCAGGCCGTGGCCGTCCGCGGTGAATGCGGCGGCGAGGATGCGGCCCCGTGCGAGGACACGGCCGACCCCGCCAACGTCGAGCGCGCCGGCGGCACCGCTGTTGGCCTCGAGGAGCGGCAAGCGAGCCACGCGTGCTGCCTCGCCCTGGATCCCCGCCGCCTCGCCGATGGCGCTGATGGCGACATCTGTGACGATATGATCGCTCGCCAGGGCAACTTTGCGCCACACAGCTGGCCGTGTGGAGGTCTGCGAGCGGGGTGAGTTGCACTTGAGCGCCCCGTCATCGACACTGTGTGCTGTAAGCGCAGCTCTCTGCCGCAGACGATTGATATTCGTGCGATTTTGCGGAGATCTGTCACGACACCCGCGACCATATCCGTCAAACGAAGCTCCTAGGCGCCAAACGATGCGCTGGTGGCCTTCCTGGGCGAGCTAGCGCACGGCTCGTCGAGGCCACTCTCGGCTGTTACGAACAGATACTGTGTTCGATGGGAGGTGAGCGTACCTGGGGATGGAGGCAGCAAATATGCCCGTCAGACGAGCCGAACGCAATGCCAGAGGCCGCTGCGCCGGGCGCTGGCGTCACAGCCTGCGGCGCCGAGGCCGGGACCGGCGTCGACCACGCCAGCTCCTCCTCGGCGACCGGATCCATCCCCTCCGATCCAGGGCCCCGCTCTTCTCCTCGCCTCGAGCCGCCTGTGCTCTACTTTGCCATGGCGTGGAGGCTGGTCCGCGCAGCGCCTGTGCACTTCAGCGCGTCATGCCCACTCGCGCCCGACCCCCGCACGACCTGCGCTTGTGCCCGCGCGCCGGCGCCGCGCCGCCCATCTCTCCCGGGGCCGCGAGGGCGCTCTGGGGGTGTATTGCACCTGACAGCTGCTTCGTCGAAGTTCGACACCGCAGCTCGTCGCGGCTGTGGCGTCGCGGGCCCGCCGGCGCCGCGCAGATTCGCGCAGGATCCAGCGCGACTGCTGGCGTGCTGCGGCCAGGTCCCACGGGTGTGCTGCGAGGTCGCGCTTCTGTGAGTGGGATGGACGAGGTCCAGTACAGGCGGGCCGCCGATGCGCTGAAACGGCAGGTGAGGCGGATGCGCTGCGGTGCGTGCGTGCTTCGCAGCGCGACGGGGCTCGCGACTGCGCGGGCCGGGCGGCTGGGTAGTTGGCGGGAGGGTTGGCTCGCACACACCGCTTGTTCCCGCGGACGGCACCGCTCCCCCGCAGGCGCACGGCGACTGCATCCTTGCGGGATTCGAGGAGTTCTGGGATCCACCGCGAAGGGCGGCGAACGGCGCGGCGTGCGGCCCTGATGCGGGCGGCGTGTTGCTGGAAGCTGCCCTGGACATACAGCACGTGTGCAACGTAACGAAGGCGAAGCAGGCACCGAAACTGCTCAAGAAGTCCACGAAGGCCGTCCCGTCGGACAAAATCGTGCTTTCGCCCAGCGCAGAGGCCGTGCGCGAGTGCGTGAGAGCCTCGTTCCAGGACGCCTCTCCGCCCCTCAGCCTCCAGGATCTGTGTCGCGACGAGACGCTCAGGAGCCTCATACTCGACAATCACGGCCCGCGTGGCCACCATCCCCCGTGGTGGCCCCCACAGCCCGACCTCCTCCTCAAAGTGCTCCTGGAGACCCTTCGCGGCTCCGACGGGGTGCCCATGTTCATGCGCCCGCTTCTCGAAGCGAAAGCTCAGCTCAATCGGCAACCGTCCGAGGCGGAGAAGATGAAGCACATGAAGGCGCTGTGGCTTGCGCTGCGCAACGACCCCGCGCACACCTCGGCGAGCGTCTCGCAGCGAGACCGCGAAGAAAACGCCGACCTGCTGGCCAGACTCGAAGCCGACATCAGGTAGCCGCCGCAGCCCACTCGACCCGCGACCAGAACGTTCCCGGCACACCGGCGCTTTCGCGTCCCTGCCCCCGCGCCACGTGCTGCGCGGCCGCCGCCCGGACGAACCCGGCACGCGCCGCGGGTCCCCGTGCAGGGCCTGGTCGGTGACGGACCGCTGCACGGCGCCGCGCGCGGAGCTGTGCCACACGATCCAGGGCAAGGAGCACGAGGCCATCCTGAACGCGCACCTGCGCGCGCTCGGCGTGCCGTTCCAGTCGGAGCGGGAGTCGCGCGAGAGGAACGAGCCGTGCACGCCCGACGCGCTGCTCCTCGTGCCCATCATGATCACGGCGCCCGGCGCGGGGGCGGGGAGCGACCGCCTCGTGCACTGGATCGACTCCAAGGCCATGTTCGGGGACAAGACGGCGTACAAGGACAACGCGGCGCAGTTCAAGAAGTACGCCGCCGTCTTCGGGCCGGGCCTCGTGGTGTGGTGGTCGGGTTTCGCGCGCGACGCCCAGGCGGAGGCCCCCGGGGACATGTTGTTCATGGACCGCTTCCCGCGGCCCGAGGAGGTGCAGACGCTGCGCGCGGGACCCGAGGGGCCCGTCGCGGCGACGCTCACGTAGGGCGCGGGGCGGGCGGCGACGCGCGTGTGACGCGGGGCCGTCACGGCGGGCTCGTGAAAGAAGGTGGTGGCGTGAGGCGGCGGTGGGGTGGTCGAGGGTGCATGCGATGTTCGGGCGCCGCGTGTGGCGGCCGTGGGGATCCGCGGGGCAGTCGGCGCAGCGGCAGTGCCTGCGGCGTGTGCGGTGTGCCGCGCTGGGGCGGAGATGCGCTGCGGGTGCGAGTCGAGGAGTGCCGGTGGGCGCCAGTCGAGGTTCACCGTCTCGCTGTGCATGGCTGTGGGGGCCCAGGGCTGTGGCTGCGGAGAGGCCGCCTCGAGCTTCGCAACCGCGCGTGCGATCTGCCTCGTCACAGCCCAGGCACCAAGGGTGCGCGTCCATCTCGCTGCCGCCGCCGCCGAGCGCCCGCGACGCCGCCCTGGGCCGCCCGCCCGTCGTTGACTCCCGGGGCCCCGCGCACTCCTCCTCCCGAGGCCTAGGGGCGACGCGCGGCCGCCCGCAAGGCAGTTTCCCACCCGCGCAGCTGCGTGGACACGTCAGCGACCGTCCGCGGAGGCGGAGCTTGACTTCACGGCGAGCGGAGCGCGCGGCCGCGCACAGGGAGGGGCGCGGCGTTGGTTGCGGCGGGGCGATGGGGCTGTGGCCGAAGCGCTCCTCGCTGCCGTCGCAGCCCTCCACGGCGGACGAGCCCAGCCTCCCGAACAATGTCGACTCGCTGCGGCACATGGTCATCGCGCTGAAGAAGGAAAATGAGTCCCTGCGCAAGGCGGTGAGTCCCGACGGTGGCGGCGCGCCCCGCGGCCGCCTGTGCGCCCGATTCCGCGGCCCCCGCGGCCCCACTGCCATCTGACAGGGCCCTCGATGCCGCCGCCCCGCGCTCTCGCCTTTTGTTCGACGAGAGACCGGCTGGAAGGTCCCTGCCCTGTGCCCAGTCCCAGGCGATGCCCGTACGCCGCGGGAGAGGCCCTGACCCGCGCGTTTCCGGCTGCATTTGACGCCTCGAACTGTGGTCACGACGTCGAGATGACCTTGGCGCGTGGCTCGGCCTTCCACGACCCGCGGCTCGCCCTCGAATCCTCCCCAGCAAGCACGGCCAGAGGGCAACTTGCGCCGCTCCGTGAACAGCGCGCATCTCGGCGCGAATCCGCCATTTCCCGGACCCTCGCACCCGCGGCCCGCCGTTGGCCCGCCGGTTCCATCGCTTCAGGGCCCCGCGCGGCCGCTGCAGCGACGCCTGCTGGCTCTCCAGCTGCGTGCGCCCCCAGCACGACGACGCCTCAACGACCCGCTCGACCCGCCCACGAGCGCCGCCCGCGCGCCGCCACGACCTCCTCCGCGAAGCATCGAACCCCCACGGCGCCCGCCCGCGTCCGTTGCGCCACTCGCCCTCCCCTCCACCCATCGCGTGCTCCCACGCCAGCCCGCCACCACCCCTCCGCAGGCGCTCGCCGCGAACGGGAGCGGGCCGTCGCCCAGCCGGAGCGGCTACATGCACATGTACGAGGAGATGACGTCGGGCTTCTTCATCGGCCGCTGGCACCCGCGGTACTTCGTGCTCGCGGGGCAGAGCCTGGTGTACTACTCCCAGGACAAGGACCTCGGCATGGCGCCCCTCGGCGCCGTGGACGTAGCGGTGCGACGCCCCGCGCCCGCATTCCGCGCCGACGACCCGCCCGCCGCCCCGCGACGCGACTCCATCCGCGCCGCGCGTCCGATCCGGCCTCGCGAGGGTGACGCATGGCGCCGGGCGCGCGTGCGTGCCGGCCGGCGGTCGGTCCCACCGGCGCGCGGTTGTTGCCCCCGCGGCGTGTGCAGGGGTGCGTCGTGGAGTACGAGGGGCGCAAGAAGGGCAAGTACTGGGCGTTTGAGATCACCGACCAGTACGGGGAGTCGCTCCTGCGGCTGTCGACGGAGAACCACGCCGACTCGGACCGCTGGGTGAACGCGCTGGAGAACGCCGGGTGCTCGGTCATCGGCTTGACGGTGAGCGTGCGCAACAGCGACGCGTCCGGCCGCAACACCGTCGGCGGGGCCGACAGCGGCGACAACGACACCGCCACCTCCGGGCTCCGCGGCGGCAAGCGCGGGAGCTACGGCCCCGGGTCGCGCCGCACCTCCACGGGGGGCGGCGGCCTGCGGCGGCGCACGGTGGGCGACCAACGCGCCAGGGAGGGCGACGCGGACGGGAGGCTCCTGGAGCGCAGGGACGAGGGGCGGGCGTCCGACGGGGCGAAGAGCGAGAAGGCGGCGCGCGAGGGCCGCGAGGAGGACCGGCGCGCGGGGCTGCGGCCGCGCATGCGCGGGTCGACGCCGCTGCACCGCCAGCCGCGCTTCTCGATCCTGTCGTCTGAGCAGCTGTCGCACCACAGGCACTCGGGTGCGCACGAACCCCGCCCCGCCGCCGCCAGCGCCGTCGATGCCGCCCGGCCCCGTCGTCGCGCCCTCTCTTCCTGCTCGGACACGGGCGCCGCCGCGCCACGTCCGCGTCCCCGCGCGCTTCGTTCCGCACCGACCCCGCGCGTCCGCGTCCGCGTCCGCGTGTGCCTCGCAGGGATGATCAACCTGGGCATGGTGATCCTGTTCGCGACCAACTCGCGCCTGATCCTCGAGAACCTTCTCAAGTACGGCGTGCTCTTCCGCCCGATGGACTGGCTCGCGGAGCTGGGCATCGCGCCCGGCGGCAGCGCGATCTCGCCGCTCGTGTCGCTGTGCTGGGCGCTCCTGGCCACCACGCTCTTCCTCGGGCTGCAGATCGAGAAGCTGGGTAACAGCCTGTACGTGGGCGAGAAGGCCGGGCGGCGGCGCGCGCGCGTCACGGAGGCCGTGCTGTTCGTGCTGAACCTGCTCAACACGTCCGCGGCGCTGGTCGTCCCGTGCACGGCCATCGTGGCCACGCGCGCGCCGCCGGTGCCGTCGTTCGCGCTGTGCACTTGCGCGGTGGTGGTGTGGATGAAGCTGGTGTCGTACGCGCACTTCCACGTTGACATCCGCTCGCGGCGGCGCAAGCGGCAGAAGGTCCCGGGCGAGCGCGGGTCGGACGACGACCTGTACGCCGTCGACAGCCACCTCCAGTGGCCCGAGAACCTCACGCTGGGCAACATGGCGTACTTCGCGGCGGCCCCGACGCTCATCTATCAGATGGCGTACCCGCGCAGCCCGCGCGTGCGGCACCGCTGGCTCCTGCGGCGCGTGGCGGAGCTGGTGCTGTACATCACGGTGATGATGTTCATCATCGAACAGTACATCCAGCCGACGATGCGCAACTCGATGCGGCCGCTCGACGACATGGACTGGGTGCGCGTCGCCGAGCGCGTCCTGAAGCTGTCGATCCCTGTGCTCTACCTCTGGCTGTGCATGTTCTACGTGCTCTTCCACCTCTGGCTCAACATCCTGGCCGAAGTGCTGCGGTTCGGGGACCGGGAGTTCTACCGCGACTGGTGGAACGCGAGCACGATCGAGGAGTACTGGCGCATGTGGAACATGCCCGTGCACAAGTGGCTCCTGCGGCACGTCTACTTCCCGCTGGTCGCCATGCGCATCCCGCGGTCGGCGTCGATGCTCGCGTGCTTCTTCGTGTCCGCGGTCTTCCACGAGCTCGCCGTCGGCGTCCCGCTGCACGTGGTGCGCGCCTGGGCCTTCTTCGGCATCATGTTCCAGGTCCCCATGGTGATGATCACCAACTGGATGAAGAAGTCGCTGCGCCACGAGACGCTCGGCAACATCTTCTTCTGGATCTCCTTCTGCATCCTCGGACAGCCCATCTCCATCCTCCTCTACTACCACGACTACTTCCTCAGCCAGCTCAACGGAGCGGGGACCCTCTGACCGCCGCGACGAGGGCCACACAGCGGACAGCCAACGGACCGCCGGACCCGCGCGCGCGGGCACATCGCCGCGCCGGTCCACCGCGGCCGCCGGCCCCGCAGCACCGAGGCTGCGTCATCGGCGCCCCACACATGTGGCTGCTGCAAGCCGCTTACTCCACCGCGCCCCAGTAATTAAAAGACGCACCCCCGCACACCCGGACCAGCAAGGCGATGCATGTCGAACCCCCCCTCCCCCCTCTAGAACCACTGTTTGTACCACTCCACCACCCTCGCCGGCCGTGCCGTTCCGCGGCACCTAGAGCGACCCCCCACCACTGCCCGCGCATCCTACCCAGCTGCATCGTAGCAGAGGCCGGCCATGGGCCGTGTGACCACGCAAGAGTAGTAGCCTACGCCGTCGTCCAGCCTTGCGCGGCGACGTCTCGCGCGAGGCGAGTGCCAAGCGAGAATTCCGCGCGTCGGGGGGCACCGCGCGCTCGGGCGTGGGGACCGACGGCACGTGCGCGCATCCGCTGCCGCCGTGGCTGGTCGGACCGGCACTGCAGCTGACGTGTGCAGTGCCAACTCCCCCCGAGGAGCATTCGGCGTGGTGGGTCGCCTGTCCGGGGCCCCTGCGCCAGAATCGCATCTCGTATCTTCCGTATCACAGTCGCGAATCGAACTCGAAGCTAGTCAGCGTGTGGAAGCGACCCTCGCGGAAAGGGAAGCAGCCAAAAGTCAAGCACCGCGGCCACTGCGCGACGCGGGCCTCGTCCCGGCGTTCTCACGGTGTGACGGCAGCTGACAAGACGGTGGCGCCAGCGCAGGAGCCCAGCCGGCCCGAGGGCCCCATGGCGGCGGTGGTCGTGCGGCGCGCCCTGCAGGGCGTGGCAGTGCAGGCGCAGCAGGTATGCCGGGCCCGTCGCCCGCACGCGATCATTCCGCCGGGCGCGAGGCGGCCCAAGTACACGGGCCATGTTACCAGCAGTGTCCACGCGCGAGGGGGCGCGGAGATGGTCCCAGCACCCCTCTGCGCGAGGGCCTGAGCTACAAATGCCAGCTCCGTCGCACGCCGTGTCCCGTCCCTCCGCGCTCCGCGGCTGAATGGCCCGGCGGCGTCGAGCGACGGCTGTGCGCAACCGAATCGGCCCGTTCGGGTCCCGGTCGAGCGACTGTGCCGCGCGCATTGCCCCCGTGCTCGTCGAGCCCAACTACCCGGCTCTCCCCTGCTTTTGCGCAGCTGGTGGTGGCACTCTCGCAGCCTGCGCTGCAGCTGCTCGCGAACTCGCGCGAGGCGGTGGCGAGGGCCGTGCGGGCGGCCCGGGGGGCCCCACGACGGGGCGCGGCCGAGCCTGCAGTTGCGCCAGCGGCCAACAGGGGCAGGCAGCCCGCCGCGGCCAAGCAGCGCGGCGGACGCGGCCAGGAGGGGCGCAAGGCGCAGGCGCAGCGAGGGCGCGCGGGGGGCCAGGGGACGGACGCGGCGCAGAGCAAACTGCTTTGGACGGCTGCGACGTCAACGCGGCACCAGGGCGCGCGGCAGGTGTCGCGCTGCCACGAACTGGACGACCAGGAAGAGAGCCGGCAGCTCTTCTTCGACCTCTGCTCGTTGTAGCGCGCGGCGGGCCCGTCCTGACGACGCGGTGCATGCATTGTGACTGTCTCTCGTTCAACAACACTGGCTCGGGGCGTGGGGCTCAGCGCGCGGCTCCGCATCGCTCAGCGTGTGCGTCGCTGGCGTCCGGCGTCGGAGCGACAGCGGGGTGCGGCGCGGCAGTCGGTCCGAGGTCAGCGAAGTACAAACAGACACGCTCCCGGGGGGCGTCACAGCTGGGCTGCGCGCCCGCCGTCAGCGCGTCCGCTGCCTGGGAGGTGCCGCGCTCATGTGATTCGCGGTGCCGCTGTGGGGAGCGCGGCCACGGGGCATCGCCCTGCACTCCCACCCGCCAGGCAATGCGCTGCCGACGACACGTAGCCCCGCCGCACCAGGCCTCGCCACGTCCCTTCGGTCCCTCGCTCGATCATGTCAATAGGGGGTCCGGACAGAACTGCGGGGTTCGCGGCACGTGCGCAGCGTGGTGGCTTGCAGGGGCACAGTTGGGCAGGCGGGCACAGGCCGGGTCCCTGTGAGGTTTCCGACGCCGTGCCCGCGCCGGCCTCATGTTTGGGACTACGACGACCACCAGCGCGCGCCGGAGGCGGCCTTGCGCCGCCCCGGGCGGTGTTCCACGCGGTGCACCAGCGAAACAGCAGTGCACCGCCCGCGGCGCTGCGCTCGCCAGGGCACGAGCGGGCCGCGGCGGCGGTGCAGCTGCGAATTGACTTCAAAGCATTCGTCTCTTCCGGGCGAGACTGCCACGGGGGTTCCGGGTCGGGTCGCACCTGGCTGTTCACTCGCCTCGCAGGGCCTTCTCCGCCTTGTGCTCGCTGTAGCCGAAGACCTCCCACGGCTTCATGCCGAGGGTGAAGGCCGGCACCGCCACACCGACGGTCCACACGAAAACCCAGTGCCGCGCACAGAAGTGAGCCATCTTGCCTCTTCACTTGGAACCCGTTCGCCGCACGCAACCAGGCAGCCCCGCGACCTCCACACACTTCTCGGACGAACTCCGCCACGACCTCCACTCGTGCCGCCGGCGCGAGCGCGACGAGGCCCAAGAGCCGCGACGCAGGCGGCGTGTGACACGGTGTCGCAAGTAGTGCCCGCTTGTACCTGGCCGCGTCTGGGGCCGAACCGGGGCATGACAACACCCTCGCGGCGCGGGAGGGAAGCACTTCGTCAGGACATCCGCCTCACCGGCAAAAGCTGTCCGGCATCCCGCGTTGCGCCGCACGAGCACCACCTCATCGCAGGTCGGTTACAGACGCTCTCCCAGGCCTGCAGCCGCAGGACCGCCGCAAGTTCCAGCGCCTGGGCGTGATCGCAGCACACACTGGGAGCCTGCGCGGTGGTTGCCGCATCGCGATCCTGGCTGCACTGCTCGCGCTGGGCTGTCATCCAACGGCCACGCACTAACCCCCATGCGATCGCGTGGGCTGCTCGTTGCAGGCACGAGAGGATGTCCCCCGCCATGAAGGTGGTTGCGTCCATGCGGGCGCCCAGCTGCGTTTCCAGGGCGGCGGCGTGCGACCGCGCGCGGGTTGGTGTCTGTGCCGCTGCTCAGGGCTCCCGGGAGACGCATCCTGAGGCTCGAGCGGGCGCTCAGATCGCCCGCAGGTACGGATCATACGAGCAAAGGCTTGCGCTGAAGGCCCGCGGTGTGTTCGCGCCCCGACCCCTTCACAGGGCGTGCCCACGCCCCCCTCACACTGCAGACAGCTTCTCACCGGCGTCCCTCTCGCGGCGCTCGCCGCGACCCTCCCACACGGTCTGTTCGACGTAGCGCCGGCGCACGCAGCGGACGGCGCCATCACCACGGTCTTCGTCGCGGGCGCGACGGGCAACACCGGCCGCCGCGTCGTCGCGGAGCTGCGCGCCCGCGGCTACAGCGTCATCGCCGGCGTCCGCGACGAGAAGAAGGCCGCGTCGCTCGGACTGGCCGCGGACGGGGTGCGCACCGCCACCGCTCGCACCGCGTGTTCTTGGCATGGCCCACAGCAACAGCAAGGACAGTGAGAGTCAGTCAGTCAGGTTTCACAGTCCGCATTCCGCGGAGAGAGACACCTCGCGCTGCAGGGGGTCAAAGTGGTCCGCGCGGACGTGACGGAGCCCGCGGAGAAGCTGGCGGGCGTGATGCAGGGCGCGCAGGCGGTCATCATCGCCACGGGGTTCCGCCCGCTCGACTCGAAGAACACTGCCGCCAAGGTGGACTTCGAGGGGACCGTGCACGTGCTGGACGCCGCGCGGCAGGTCGGCGCGACCAAGCTCGTGCTCGTGTCCTCCCTGCTCACCAACGCGCGCGAGGTCGGGCAGGAGTCAAACCCGAACTTCAAGTTCCTCAACGCGGGCTTCCTCGGGAAGGTCCTCGACCAGAAACGGTTCGCGGAGCGCGCGATCGCGGACTCCGGGATCGACTACACCATCGTGCGCCCGGGGGGGCTGTCCGGGGAGCCCCCGCTCGGGGCGCTGCGCGTGTGCCCTGAGGACACGCTGTTTGGGCTCGAGGGGGACCCGGGGCGCGAGATCAGCAGGGACACGGTCGCGGCGGTGTGCGTGGAGGCTCTCACGGCGCCGGGCGCGTCGAAGAAGGTCGTGGAGATCGTCGAGGCGGCCGGGAAGACCGCGGTGCCGCGGTCAGACTGGTTCTCCGGCGCGATCTGCCGCGTGTGACTCGAGGTGGCAGCACCTGCCGAGGCGGGTGTTCAATCACTACTTTGCGGGTCCTGCGACTGCACGGCAGTTGCTGCCGCGATCAGGACGATCCCACGCCCGCGTTTCGTTTCTTGCGGTTGTCGATTACTTTACGGCAGCCCCGCGGCGTCGGGGTCGGCCGTACAGCGTGCCGGGGCGCGATGGGCTGGCTCGTGATTGGACAGCAAGCGCAGCTCCGCAATGTCGCTGACGTGAAAGAACCTTCTACCACAAGGGGAGTCTTGGAAGCCCCCCGCTCTCCGACGGCTCGCCACTCAAGGGCGGGAGGGCGCCGGGACGCGCTCACCTGTCTGCCGGGGCGTTGCCGGGGCCCGAAGAGTGGCGCCGTGTGTGCGGGGGGTCGTCTGTCGGGATGGCCACTCCATCGCGCTTCGTAGACATTGGGCGGGCGCTGGAGTGCTTCTCAGCGCCTGCATCGACGCGGGACGCGCCTGGCCCGCGTGACTGGGCATCTTGCGTGCTGCGGGGGTGCGAGGGCGCCGTGCTCGAGGTCGCGCTGGAACAGGCGGGGCGCGCCGTGGTGCAGGACGTCGAGGCGTTCCGTAACGGGGTGACGGAGCTCGCGCCGCCGAATGAGGGGATCGAGAAATGCAACGAGGACAGCTGTGCGGCGTATGCGCAGGTTGGAGCGGCGCCCCACGCACGCTGTTGCGCTCCCGCGCACGTTCCCTGGACTCCGCGCAGCACAGCGACGACAGGCAGCGGCGCCGCGCGCTGGAGGCGTCGCTCGACCCGTTCGATGCGACGCTCGGGTCTGCTTGCATCTGCAGGGGATCGAGAAAGCGTTGAGCACGCTGCACGCCGGCGTGCGGCAGCGCGACGCCCAGCTGGGCCTGCTCGCTCAAGAGATGCTCGCGCGGGAAGACGCGGACCCGCTGGACGTTGCTCCCGCAGCGACCATCGCGCAGCAGTTTCGATACCGCGTCTTCACAGAGCTCACGGTACGACGACGCTCGCGGCACGCGGCGCAAGCGGCCACCTTGTGTTGACGCGCAAGCTCGCGCCCGTGCGCGGGACCGGCCCATGACTGGCTCTTCCTGGCTCCCCTGGCGTCCGTCTCACGGACGCGCACGTGTCCCGGGCGCTGCAGAGGCCGGGCACCATTTCGCTGGGCGCAGTACTGCAGTCCTACCTGCAGGCAAAGCTGCTTCTGTTCGGCCACGCCATGGCGGCGCACGTCCGCGGCCTGGTCGCGACGGACATGGCCGACAGCGACGACGACGACGGCGACGACACCGCATGTGCGCCCTGCCCTCGACCGCGGCCAGCAGCAGTCGTGACTTGATGTTGCGTGTTTGCTGGGGGAGTGGCGATCATCTGATTCAAAGCACTGGCCGCGAGGGCGGGCACGCGCCGCTCACATCAGTCGCCCCTCACGATCTGGACCGCCCCATCGCGCCCCTGCAGCGCTTCCGATTCTGCCGTTCGGGGCACGCGGGGTCCCCGCCGCTTGCGACCTCCCTGACGTGGGCGAGCTGCTGGGCGCTGCGTTCCGCGAGGGGCTCAGCGCCGCCGCTGTGGCTCTGGAGGCGGTCGGAGCATCGGAGGTCCTGCGGGACGCGGCCTCGAGTGCCGTCGCGACGCACCTTGCAGGGGTGTTGGCTGACGAGGGGGGAGTGAGGGGGGAGTTCGGACAGCATGCGCTGGAGCCGCTGCGGCGGTACGCGCGCGCGGTCGTCGTGCCGCTGCTCAACGCCTGTGGCGTGGACGCCTCGAGCCGCGTGCGCGCGGCGGGCACCGGCGATGCTCTGTCGTGGGTGCACATGCACATCTACGAGAGCTTGGGGCGGCTGCGCATGCAGCAGGCGTTCGACCTAGTCGTGGACTTCCCGGACAGCCGCCCCGCGCTGGAGGACCTGGGGGAGTGTTTGCGGGAGACCTCCCTGCACACCCTCCTCGCACAGACGCTCCGGCAGCAGCTCAGCGCGCGCCTGCTCATCCCGGGCGCAGACACGTCGCTCATCATTACCAAGTGGCTCGACGCCGCGCGCGCGATCGCCGTCGCGGACCCCTCCGGCGCCACCGTCGAGGCACTGGGGCACCCTGTGCGTGCCTACCTGCGCACGCAGCGGAAGGACACAGGTGCGCGCACGGTGCCCCGGAGCTGTCCCCGCGCTGCACCGCACCGCGGCGAGCGCCTGACGCCGGCCGCTCGGTGACGCCCTCGCGCTGCTCCGCCCGCGTGCCCGCAGTACGTTGCCTCGTGGGACTGCTCACGGAGGACGGCGAGGAGGGCGGCGGCGCTGCGCTGCAGGGCGCGCTCGCTGCGTCGTCGGCCGCACCTGGAGGCGGCGCCAACGCGGCCGCCGCGGACCGTTCGTCGGGCGCGACGGCCCTCAAGGTGCGCATGCCCGGACCTGGCCCCGCCGACGTCGCAGTGCAGCTGCCCGGCAGGCGCGTTTCGTCTGTTCCCACGTCTTGTTCGCTGTTACTTGACGCAGGAAGCTCGCGAGTGGGAGCCGGCCCCGGCGCACGTGGCACCGGGGCGCTCGGTGTCGCTGGGTGCTGCCGACCTGCTGGCGGGGCTGTACGGCAGCCGGGACCGCCTGGTCGGGCACTACCAGTCCGTGCTGGCGGAGAAGCTCCTGGGGCGGTCGGACTGGGACACGGACCACGAGATTCGCACGGTGGAGCTGTTGAAGCTGCAGTTGGGGGAGGACTCGATGCAGGCGTGCGAGGTGATGCTGAAGGACGTCGCGGACTCGCGGCGCATCGCGGCGCTGGTGGGCGGCCGGCTGGAGGCGGCGGGCGCGGGGCGGTGCGCACCGGGCGAGCCGCGCGTGCAGGCCACGGTCGTGTCAGCGCTGTACTGGCCCGCGCTGGCCGAGGAGGGGATCCAGCTGCCCGGGGACGTGAAGGAGCAGCTGGACGTGTACGCACAGCTGTACCACAAGGTGCGCCCGGGCCGGTGGGGCAGCTGCGTGCGTTGGCACGATGCATGTGTGGGCATGGGGTGCAGTGCGAACCTCCCCCGTGCGCGCGGTGCTCGCAGGTCAAGGCCCCGCGGAAACTTGTGTGGAAGCCGAACCTGGGGCAGGTTCAGCTCGAGGTCACGACGGCGCGCGGCGGCACGACCAGCGTGACGGTGACGCCCCAGCAGGCTGCCATCGTCCTGGCCTTCCGCCGGCAAGCGCGCTGGCCACTCGCGCAGCTCGCCAAGGAGGTCGGCATGGACGAGGAGACGGTGCGTCGCAAGGCGGCGGTGTGGGTGTCGCAGGGGGTCCTCCGGGAGGCCCCTGGGGCGCTGGAGCGCGGCGACGGTGCGGCGCCGGACGACGGCGCGGGCGGCATGGACGTGGACGGCGCGGGCGCGCACGGCGGGGACGCGGGCGGCGGCGCGGTGCAGTCGGAGGAGGAGCGGGCGCGCGCGGAGATGGGGATGTACCAGCAGTACATCGTGGGCATGCTGACCAACTTCGACGGACTCCCCCTCGCGCGCATCCACAACATGCTGGTGCGCCGCGACGCCCGCGTGGCCCTGCGCGCCCCCCGTGTGCGCTGCGCGAGGGCACGTGCACGCGTGCTCGTTGTGCGACCCGGCTGGTGTGTGCTGCCGCGGTGCAGAAAATGTTCGTGATGGACGCGAAGTTCGACAAGTCGGAGGAGCAGCTCGCGGCGTTCCTCGGCGCCCTCGTCTCCGACGGGGTGCTGCGCAAGGAAGGCGACGAGTACCACCTGGCGTAGAGGCTGCGCGACGCTTGCGATGGGTCGTCGGTGTCCAGGGAACTGCGGGCGTCACTGGGACCGGGCGCTGCGGTGTCCGGTGTAATTATCTACCTGATGGTCATGCCCGACAGGCTGTCGGGGCCCGTGCGGTCCGACCCGCCGCACAACGACGTGCCTTCGCAGACCTGTTTGTTTTTTAATTCGCTGACCTACCCTCACCCAGCGCTAGCTGTTAGCTCTTCGCTGACCTACAAACACCCTCACCGCGAGGGCGCTTGAGCGACCGAAATGGTACGGCAGGCGAGACTCACACAGCAGTCATGTCACACACACCTGCACGACGGTGAGACAATGCGGGGATCGTTCAGGAAGCGCACAGCGTGCTGCGTGAGTCTCTGAACGACCCCAGGTGACGACGGGCCTTTGTGCCTCGGTCCAGCAGCACGTCCAGAGTCCAACCGACATGAGTCAGTGTGCCAGTCCCCCCGGGGGTGTGTACCCACGCTGCCACCGCGCCGCCGTAGGGGCACGGCTGCAGCAGGCCTTCACGAACTTCGTGGGATTGTCGGGCTGGGTGGAGTACGCCTCGGAGAGAACATGCGCGGACCATTACTGGCGCATAGGGGCGCGTAGCACTTTCGGTACGGGTCCATATCCCGCCTACCCCATGCGAGGCCGTCGCCCGCATTCCTGGCGTGCCGGTATCCCGGTCAGGCCAGTTGGGCACCGGTCATGCGCGTGGTCGCTACGGTGGGAAACGTTCGGCACAGCGCTTGACCAAGCAGGACAGCACAGTCCGAAGCACGGCGGCGGCGTGCGTGTACGAGCCTTGAGACGCGCGGCGACGTGGCGTTGAGCCTGTCCGTTCACAGAGAGGCGCAGTCACTATATAAGCAGTCGAGTTCCCAGCGGACCTGGCCTCTCGAGGGGGGCGCTGAGGAGCGCGGGAGATGCAGTGTGGCGCCCTTTCAAGGCCGTTACGGCTGCCACGGAGCCGGTGACGAGCACAGCTGTGCAAGCAGGGTCTACGCTAGATCCATAGCCGTGCTGGTGCGCACCCACACAGTGTGCGGCGCAGCATCACGGGCGCGGGTCGTCTGTCGCGCGAGGCGCTCCTGCTTAGTGGGTCGTTGGCTCTTTGCAGGAGGGGGGGCGAGTGTGGGGGGACGCGCTGGCAGCGGAGCGTCATCAGAGCGTGCCAGCGCAAGACTCGCAAAAGGGGGGGGAAGGGAAGGGGGGGAGGGGAGTCGGCGGCGTGAGCAAAGGGTCCTCGTGCTGAGAATGACGTTGCTGTGGTGTAAAAAAGTGCGTTTTGCTGCGGCTTTGCGGAAGCAATGTGGTTCCGGCGGCAATGTCTCCTGCCTCGACATTGAGGCGGTGCAGGCGGGCAACGGGGGAGGTTGCGAAGGTGGAGTGGAGTGCAGCGGAGAGTTCCGAGAATGCTCGTCGGCGTGGCCGTGGCGGCGGCGGAGTGGGTGGGGATCGCACAGCGAGTTGCGCTGGGCAGGCGAAGACAGGGGGTGGGTGGGTGGCGGGGCACCCTGCGGGGTGGGATGGGTTTGGATGGGAGGGCGAGGGGGTGGACCTGCGGGATGGGACGGGATGGGCGAGGGGTGGATCTCGAGCCCAGGGTCAATGCCTTGTGCGGGTACATCGTACCGGGGTGCGTTGCCGTGGGGGGCTGCTGCAGGTTGTCGATGCGGTGCGACACCGCGCTGCGGGAGAGCAACCCGAGACCTAGGCTGAAAAGGGAGGGGGGGGGGTAGACAGGGGGGAGTGTTGCGAGCGGGGCTCCGTATTCGGAGCAGCGTGCGGTGGTGCAGGGGCCCGCGGCTTGGCAATGGCGGTGGCCGCCGCGGGCGGGCGGCGACGTAGGGTGTTGCGAGCAAGATCCGATTCGACTGTTCAGGCTGAGGGTTGGTGGCCTGGCGCGGAGGGGTGCGCTGCTGTGGAACTACGAGGTCGGGACGGCTCCCGCGCCCGGGCGCATCAGCCGCACGATGCGGCGCTTTCTTGGGCGTCGGCGCGGTTCGAGCCGCCGTCGGGCGGTGCCTGGTAGAGCGGGGGTTAGAAAAAAGGAGGCCCCGTCGAGGGAGTGCGCAGCAGTCAGGCAGTGCACTCCGACAGTCCGGGGCTGGGTGACCCGCCACGTGCGGGGGAGGTTGGGGGGAGGCAGCGGTGCGCTCCCCGTGCGTCTCCCGGCCGCCCGTGGTCGAGGGAGGGGGGGAGGGGGGCGCGGCACGTGGGGCGGCTGCGCGGGCCTACGCGGGCACCGCGGCCTGCCCCCTGTCGAGCACCGTGGCGAGGGAGGCCTCCGGGTCCATCATCCAGGGCGAGGAGAGTCCCCACGCGCACTGGTCGACGACCGCCGCCTCCACCCACTTCCACGCCGGCCAAGGGAGGTCCTGCGGGGGCGCCAAGCGCTCCGTGGGGCAGCCCTCGCAGACGCTGTGCACGCTCAGACCCGTAGGCTCGATGACGCCGAACCGCGGCGGGCGCGACGACGACGCCGCGCGCGGCCCGTCGCGGTCCAGGACGATGCAACTGCCACTGAACTCGGACGTTGCCGCCTCCGGGGGGCGCGCATCGGCCGAGACGCGCGTCGAGGAAGAGGCGAGTACGCTCATTTCGCGCAGGCTGGGGCAGCCCGGGGTCACTTCGTCCGTCCTGCAGCGCACACAGCCGAGGATACATGTGGGCAATTTATCTACCCGTTGCACCTTGTCGAGACGCGCGAGCTGGCGGCCGGGCCGCGCCGGCGGCGGAGGCGCATATTTTCATGTGTATCTACCTGACGGTCGTGCTCGACAGGCTGTCGGAGCCCGTGCGGTCCGGCCTGCCGCGTAACGACGTGCCCTTCGCTTCGGGCGACGACCCTCGCGCGGAGATGCCGGGGCGGCGCCAACGCTGGGCGCGGGGTTCGAGTTGCTTTGCTGTCATCCGCGAGAGCGTCCCGCTAGAGCCACGCGTCGTTCGAGGGCGCCGTAGTCCTCCTCGTCGTCCTGGTACGGACACGCTTCCTGCGACGACGGTGACGGCCGTTCAACGCGACGCGTGTGAGCTCCTGCCACGTCAGGCAAACGCCGTGGCGCGGATGCCGCGCGGGCGCGCGCCCCCCGGAGGCGGAAAGGGCGCAATAGTGCACCTAGCACCGCTGCCACGGTTGTCGCGCCGGCGGCCCGCGAACGCATGCAAGCGCCGTGTTCGCGCCACACAGGGCACTGGACACATCATCGCACTCAGCACACCGCGAATGAGGGCGCCTCACCAGGTTTCCGCAGCGTCGGTGAGCCGTCCAGTTCGCGCACTGGTGTGAGAGCTGTTCGAGCGTGGGATCAGCAGGGCATTCCACGTCGTTGGTTGTGGGAACGGGTCTTTGTGGCCGCCCACGCCGCACGCGCGCGCAATGGGCGCGGCGGGCGGCCCCAGCTCCGAGCCCGGGCTGTCCCACCGTGGCCTGAGCTAGGTAGGACGCACTGGACGGGCCGCTGCGCGGGAGCGCGGCGCCGCACGTGTCGCGGGGTCGCGGAGCCGCGCGAAGGGGCGGGGCCCTTGCGGGTGCCTTTCGTCCGTCCTCGCGGGCCCGGAAAGGCGCGTTCGAGCGGCCGTTTGTGCAAGGTGTAACTGCACGGCTCGGGGCGCGTGGGACTCGGGGGGGGGTCGCGCAGCGCCTCCGACGCGGCGGAGGCGATGGATGAGATCGGTGACGTTCCTCGGCGCCCCGTGCGCGGCCGTAAGGCGCCGTAAATGCCCAGTGCGGCCTGGTCCCTGCCACCCACGGCGCCCCCCCCCCCTCTGCGAGAACAGCGCGCCGGGGCCGAGGGGCGGCCTGTGCGGCGCGCCCCGACATTCGGTGCGTCTGTCTGGCGCCTAGCCACTGGTCGGGACGCTTCTGCTCAGTCTGTGCGAGGCGTGGCGCTGGTGATGGAGTGCACGCGGGGCGGGCCAGCAGCCCTGCGGCGGCCTGCGGTCACGCGGGTGCGCGCGGGGCGCGCGCATGTTGCGCCGGCGTGCTCGGCGGGCGCGCGGCGGCCGTGCGTCGGCGCGCGGGCCGGGAACGGGGCATTCCGGGCCGCGGGGGCGCGTCGCGTTGCGGCGAGCTGTGCGTCTACGAGCCGGTGAGTGCCCGCGCGTGTGGCGGGGGCGGCAGCGGGTCGATCGCATCGCTCGCGCTGGCGTCGGGACGTTGCATGCGCGCGGGGCCGGTGCGCGGGGTCCCGGGGCGGTCTGGTGGCACGCACTGAGGAACCTCGAACGGGCTGCGTGTTCGCAGGATCGGGGGCTCGCGATTGGCGGGCGCGGGCGGGCGTCGTCCGTTCATCCGCGCGTCTGCGCGACGCGACGGCCGCAAGCTCATCGTGACGGCGGTGCTCGCGGACGGTGGAGACGGGGCTGCTCTCGACGTCGACTCCGTGCTGCGCGCCAACCTGCCCTCCAACCCCGACCTCCGCGTCGGAACCCTCGCGAACGGATTTCGATACGTCATCCTGCCGAACCCCACGCCGCCGAACCGCTTCGAGGCGCACCTGGAGGTCCATGGAGGCTCTGTAGACGAGGGGGAGGATGAACAGGTGCGCGCTCAGACCGCAGCTCGGCGCCAGGACCCGCCTGTGTCATCTGAGCAGGCCGAACAGCCACGCTGTCGCCGCGCTCGCCGCCGTTGGGGCCCGCAGCGGCGTCGCCTCTCTCTGTGGGACGTCGTCCGCGCTCCCCGGGCGCTCGCGGCACCGCGCGTCCACGCTCGGCGCCCACCGCGCGGCTCACCTCGGTTCCTCGCAGGGCATCGCGCACCTGGTGGAGCACGTGACCTTCCTAGGCAGCAAGAAGCGCGAGAGTCTCCTGGGCACGGGGGCTCGCAGCAACGCGTACACGGACTTCCACCACACGGTGTTCCACGTCCACGCGCCGCTCACCAACGTCAACACGGGCGAGCCCATGCTCCCCCAGGTCCTCGACGCCCTCAACGAGATCGCCTTCGAGCCCGAGTTCAGCCCCCACAGGTGACCACCGCGCCGCGCGCACCCCGCAGCGCGCCCCCGCGCCCGCGCCGCCCGCCCAACGCGCCCCCCGCGCGCACCCGCCCCCACGGCCCGTCGGGTCCTCGCCGCGGGTCCCCGCGCGGGACGCCGCCCTGGTGCCCACGCGGCCCCTGTCCCGGCGTCCCGCCCGCGCAGGATCGAGAAGGAGCGCAAGGCCGTGCTCGCGGAGGCGCAGATGATGAACACGATCGAGTACCGCATCGACTGCCAGCTCCTCAAGTACCTCCACCACGAGAACAACCTCGGGTGCCGGTGCGGCTCCCCACGCCGCGCCCGCCCCGCGCCCGCCCGCGCCCGCCCGCCCGCGCCCCCGGCCGCCCGCGCCCCCGGCCGACCCGCCCGCCCGCCCCGCCCCGCGCAGGTTCCCGATCGGCATGGTGGACCAGGTCAAGCAGTGGCCGATGGAGAAGATCCGCGCGTTTTGGCAGCGGTGGTACTTCCCGGCCAACACGACGCTCTACGTGGTCGGCGACCTCCCCGGCGGCACCGACGAGACCGAGAAGCTCATCCAGCGGTACTTCGGCGCGGTCCCCGTCCGGCTCACCGCCCCGGACGGCGCCGAGCTGGACGTGTCGCCCGAGGTGCTGGCCCTGCCGGAGGGGGGCGCGCCCGCGGGCAACGGCGACGAGCCCGCGCTGCCGCCGCCCGGGTCGGCGCCGCGGTCCCGGCACGACGTGCGCCCGCCCGTGGAGCACGTGTACGGCATGTCGGACTGGCAGGGGCGGCCGGTGCAGGTCATCGAGGGCACGGCGCCCGTGCGGGTGTTCCGGCACCCGCTCCTGCAGCACTTCCAGCTCTCGCTGTTCTGCAAGATGCCCGTGCGCGAGATCAACTCGATGGAGGACCTGCGCTACGCGTTCATCGTGCGCCTCGTGCTGTCGGTGCTGCAGTTCCGCATCAACGGGCGCTACGTGCAGGACGACGCGCCGTTCATCAGCATCGAGATGGACTCCTCGGACGCCGGCCGCGAGGGCTGCTGCGTGAGCACGCTCACCATCACGAGCGAGCCCAAGGACTGGCGCGGCGCGACCTCGGTGGCCATCGAGGAGGTCCGCCGCCTGCAGAAGCACGGCGTCTCGCGCGCCGAGCTCGAGCGCTACCTGTCCGCGCTCCTCCGCGACTCCGCGCACCTCGCCGACCAGGCCCAGTCCGTCCCCTCGGTCGACAACCTGGACTACGTCATGGAGTCGATGGCCCTGGGGCACAAGGTCCTCGACCACGCGCAGAGCCACGCCGCGCTCGAGGCCGTCGCGGGCACCATCGCCGTCGAGCAGGTCAACGCCGTCGCGGCCAGCCTGCTCAGCTACATCAGCCACTACGGCCGCGAGGACGCGCTGCTCGAGGACTTTGCCGCCAACCCCGACGCGTGGCCGGTGGAGCCGACGCGCGCGACCAGCATCGTGGCGTGCATCCCCGCGTACATGGACGCGTCGGGGCACTCGACGGGCGGCGGCCCGCCCGTGCAGCGCGGCGCGTCGATGACGACGATGGAGCACGTGGACGTGGACACGCTGGACGACGTCGAGCCGGTGCAGCCGGACGAGGCCGAGGTGTGGGACGACCCGCCCGAGGGCGCGGTGCGGTTCGAGCTGGAGGCCGGCGAGATCGCGGCGGCGCTGTCGGCGGACCTGGGCGAGATCGACGCGCTGGAGGACGTGGACGTGCCGCAGCACCTGATCGACCCGGCCGAGGTGGACCGCAAGGTGGCGGAGCTGAAGCCGGAGTGGGTGCCGCCGGCGGGGGCGGGCGAGGCGCGGCCGGCGGCGGACCCGGCGACGGGCGTGGTGCAGCGGCGGCTGAGCAACGGCGTGCGCGTCAACTACCGGCGGACGGAGAACGAGCCCGGGGCCGCGGTGCTGCGGCTGGCGGCGCCGGGCGGGCGCAGCCTCGAGGACGGCGCGCTCGCGGGCGCGGGCTTCGGGAGCGTGGGCGTGGGCGTGCGCGCGGCGAGCGAGTCGGGGACGGTGGGGGAGTGGCGGCGCGAGCAGGTGGAGCTGTTCTGCATCTCCAAGCTGATCAACTGCATGCTGGAGACGGACGAGGAGTTCGTGGTGATGGACTTCCACCTCGCGGTCCAGGACGGCGGCCTGCAGAGCGTGTTCGAGCTCATGCACCAGTTCCTGGAGGCGCCGCGGTGGGAGGAGTCGGCGCTGGAGCGGTCGAAGAAGATGTTCGTGTCGCACTACCAGAGCATGGCCAAGAGCCTCGAGCGCGCGACCGCCGACCGCATCATGGACGCCATGATCGGGCCGGACCGGCGCTTCCGGGACCCCACGCCCGAGGACGTCGACGCGCTGCAGCTGGGCAAGGTGGCCGCCATCGTGACCGACATGCTGCGGTCGAACAACCTCGAGGTGAACATCGTGGGCGACTTCGACGAGGAGGAGCTCGAGGGCCTCCTCCTGCGCTTCCTCGGCACGCTCCAGCCCACCGACCAGGTCCCCGCGTGGGTCGAGACCCCCCCGCTGGCCTTCCTCGCGCCGACGCCCGAAACCGGCGCGCAGCGGTGGCACCTCAAGGACTCGGACGAGCGCGCGTGCGCGTACATCGCCGGGCCCGCGCCCGCGCGCTGGGACGTGCCCGCGGAGCTCCGCGGCCGCGGCGCGCTCGACGCCGCGCCGCTCCCGCTCCCGGAGCTGAAGCTCCCGCACGAGCTGATCAACGCGACCGCGGAGGAGGCGGCGGCGGCGGCGGCGGCGCGGCGGCGGCACCCGCTGTACCGCTCGTCGACGCTGATGCTGCTGTCGGAGGTGATCAACGCGCGGCTGTTCACGACGGTGCGCGACTCGCTCGGGCTCACGTATGACGTGTCGTTCGAGATGTCGCTGTTCGACCGGCTGCCGCACGCGTGGTACGTGGTGTCGGTGACCTCGGAGCCCAAGAAGATCGACGCGGCGATGAACGCGTGCGTGCGCGTGCTGCGCGGGGTGCGCAACCAGGCCATCACGCCGCGCGAGCTCGCGCGCGCGCGCCGGACGATCATCGCGCGCCACGAGACGGACCTGAAGGACAACGGGTACTGCCTGGGTCTCCTTACGCACCTCCAGAGCGACGCGGTGCCGCTCAAGACCATCGACTGCCTCAAGGACCTCGTGCCCATCTACGAGGCGTGCACCATCGAGGACGTGTACGACGCCTACAACGCGTTCGACTTCTCCGAGGGCGCAGTCTTCACCTGCATCGGCACCAGCGGCAAGGACGCGCCGCCGCCCCCGCCCGCGGGCGCGGCCGCGGGCGTCGGGCGCGCGGGGCAGGGCGCGATGACGCCCGAGGACAAGCAGGCGGCGCTGCGGGCGATGGAGGAGTTCATGAAGACGGGCGGCTTCATGCAGGCGCTGCAGAAGATGAGGGGCGAGCAGCAGGAGTAGGGCGGAACGCCCGCGCTGCTCGTGCACCTGCCTCGTGAAATTTTGCCCACCGCTGCTCACGCAAGGGGACGGCCCAGGGCCGGCCGGCCACGCTCGGGCCCCCGACTACACACAACAACAACATTGTAACGCAATACGGCCAGGAGGAGGAAGGCGCGCGTGCTGCCCCTGCATGGCCGCAGCCGTGTCGCGCACCACGTACAGCTGGGTCGTGCGGTGCAGGCAGCCCGTCGCGGAACGCGCATGACGGCGTGGGGTTCGCTTTCACTCCAACCAGGCTGGATCATGGTGTGTCGTTGCCGCGCGGCGTGTTGCGCTCGGGCCCGGAACACGCGTCTGGACTGCGTGCGCGCTGCCTCACATCGACGTCGCGCGCCAACTAGCACGCGTCAAACGCGAGCGGGGGTGTGATGGTCAGGTACTGGACTTTGCCGCCATCCTTGGCCTGCCAGGCGACCACGAAGTGCTTGCGGACGGCGTGGATGATGCGCCCCGTACCGGCGTATCGCGTGGGCGGCACGCACTGGTCGGGGTCCGCGACCACCACCGCCAGTTGCGCGTGGTACATGCTTGGGTCTCCAGGGTACGCCAAGTAGTCCGCTCCGTACCGCACGCCCGCGGTTAGGGTGTACCCGCGGTCGTACAGGTCGCAGAACACCTCCAGCCTGCACGCAACGCGCGCGCAGCGCCGGGTCGCCCGTCGAGCCACCGCAGCAGGCGCGGCGACGGGCCAGTGTGGATTACGGAGGGAGGGTGCGGGCCGCACCTTTTTCGGAACTGCTCGGCGCGCTGACCGCCCTCGTAGAGCGGAAAGAGATGCTCCGCCGTCGGCGCGGCGCCAGCAGGCACGAGCGCCGACGTGTGAGGGACAACGAAGCCGCGCCGCAGGGCAGCTGCGTGCTTCATGGCCCACGCCTCGGCCGCCGAGCTCACGCTGGAGTCGGCCGGCGCAGTGGCGCCCGACGCGGCGGCGCGCTGCGGGGTCGCGACGGGCGCCGCGGCCAGCTGCAGCCAGCCCTTGCGCAGCCCCACGATGGCTTCCTCGGGCATCAGTTGCAGCGGGAGCCCGAACACCGAGTTCTGCTGCTTGAGCGCAGCAAGACCTCCTATCATGGTCCCGAGCACGCGGTGCTCGGTGCGGAGCCGCACGGCGTCTGCGACGGCCACGAGAGGTGCCGCAGTTGGGCAGGTTGCGGTCGTCGACGGGTCGGGACCGGCGCGCTGGGGAGCACGCTGCGGGTTTCGGCATGTTCGTGTACTGAGGGCGGTAATGCGCTCACCTGACGCGTCCCAGACGCACGCAGTCCCGGCGTGGACGTGGGCGACTGCTGGCCTCGCCGTCGTGGGGTCGCCGTTCCCTCCCGACATCGTTTCGAACGCGGATATTTCGCTACCTGACTCGCGTGCTAGATGTACGTCGGGTTGCGAGCGACTATGTGTTCAGCGGTGGGATCAGCGCTCGCTGGGCGACCATGGAGGTCAAGTTGTGCTCAATCTGTAATGACGCCTGACGCTGGGGGACACGTGGACGTCCGCTCGACGGGCACGATCACTGCGGTGGCGCACAGGTTCCGCGGCGCGCCGGCGCCCCTGAGACCCGATGTGCGAGACCGAAGCCGGGGTGCTGTGGCGGGGTAGAACAGGGCCCCGGTGGGCCATCTCTCCGCCATTGCCGAGCGATTCGCACGCTCACTCCTATCTGTGCTCGAGACCCCGACCGTGGAAGACGCGAATCATAGCATCGCTGCACGCAGCGGCCCCGTCCGTTGCGAGGAGGAGGGTCTCCATCAGGGACCGGCCGTGCGCACTGCAGGGTCCGCCTGTAGCACACGCAACCCACTCCGCACCTCACCCGCACCGCCTGCTCTCATCAAGCGCACTCCACGCCCCCTCGCCGCCGCGGGGGGCGTCCTCGCCCTCAGCAGTGCAACTAGGCCATGGCAGCACCGCTCGCCGTTGTTGCCATCGGCGCCGCACTGTTTCGAGGCGCGTTTGGGCGGAAAAGCAAGGGCAGTGCGGGCCGGAGGGGGCCCTTCAGCGCGTCAGGCAGCGGGACGATGTCCCCGGCCTCGACCATTGGGAGCGCCACCCCGGCAAGCAGCGTGCGCGGCGACAGCTCGGCCCCGCCGTCCGTGCAGGGCTCGCCTTTGAAGAGCCAATCGAGGCCTCGACGCCCAAAAGCTCGTAAAGGTGCGCGCACACGCCACGCGCGCGGCCCCTCGCGCTGCTTCTTGCACGTAGAGCCTCGGCGGGGGCGCTCGTGCAGGCTGCCTCAAGCGCCGAACACGCGTCGCCCCGGGAACTCTGTGCAGATGAACCGCGGCGACGGCGGCGGGATCCGTGGTTGGCGTGGCTGGCGCTCGCGGGGGCGTCGCTGGCGGTTTCTCTAGCACTGGCCAGACAATCGGCGCTCCATCCCGAGCGCCTGGCATCCGCGACGCCATACATCACGGTGCGCGACGCCACAGCACGTGTGTCGGCTCCTCCGGCGCGCACCGCGCTCCGCCTCGGAAGCCCCGCCTCCTCGCACGCGCCCTCGCACCATTGCGGCAGAATGTACCGCCCACAGCCTCGCCCCTGCCGTGACACCGCCTTCCGCCCCCACCGCAGAGCGTCCTCGAGCACGCGCAAGCCGCTGCGTACGAGACGGCCGCCGTGGTCGCCCGCTGGGCGCCGTCGTCGCTGTGCAGTGCGGCGTCCACAACGTACGATGCGCTGCGCCCGCTGCTGTCCGCGGCGTGGGCTGCGGGCGCCGCGGTGGTGGACCGCGTGGACGGCTGGCTGGCCAAGGGCACGCCCGCGTCGTTCCGTCAGTCGCCGGCGACGCTCTTGTCGGCACTGCTGCTGCTGTACTGGTCGACGGGCCGCGCGCTGGGGGGGCTGCTCGGAGCGCGGCGGAGGCGGCGCGGAAAGCGACGCGGGGACACGCGCGCCAAGGGGAGGCGCCTGGAGTACCGCGTCGTGGTGAGCTCCCGCGCAACGGTTTGCACGGTCCTCATCCCGCTTTGCGCCCCCCCCGCGCACCTGCGCCGGCGCCGCCTTCTCCCCGCGACGAGGCCGCGTCTTCGCGGCGTCCTCCGTGCAGGACCAGTCCCCCGCGCCGCTGCCGGACTTCACGGGGGTGTGGATCAAGGACAACGCTGCGTCGGACAACATGGACGAGTGTTTCCGCGTGGCGCAGCTGAACTTCATCATGCGCAAGGCGGTGGTGCTGCTCAAGGGGATGGAGATCCGGCACACGCGCGACGTGTTCTTCGTGGACGTCCTGAGCGTGTTCCCGTGGTACAAGATCAAGGAGTCGTTCCCCTTCGACGGGGCGGTGCGCCTGCACGCGCGGCGGGACATGCGGCGCGGGAAGACGCGCGGCCGCGTGGCCGTGAACGGCACCACGGTCGCCATCACGATGGAGTGGGACGACCCGCTCGCAGGCACCATGCGGGACGCCTTCTCGATTGGGCCGCAGGGGGAGTTGAGGCTCGACTCGACGCTGGTGGTCGGGTCCAAGGTCGCGCGCTTCCGACAGGTCTACCGGAGGAAGGGCGACAGCTGATGCGCCGGATCCCTCATGTTACATGCGCCGGACCGCTCACACCTCTCACGAGTAGTTCCACGACGCGTCCCAGTCCTCGCCCGCGTCCTCCATCTCCGCACCGTACCGGTAGAAGTCGTCCATCTGCGCCAGGCTCGTGCGCTGCTGCTCCGCGACCGCCAGCCACCGCCCCTCCTGGACTGGTACCACCGCATCATCCTCCTCCCGCCACCGCCCGAACGACGTGTCCTCCCCGCCGTACGGCAGGCACCCGCCGAGCAGCCCGTTCGTCGCCAGACACTCCTCCACCGCCCCCTTGTCCCCCCGCGCGTCCACCAGCACCACGCTGCCTAGCGCAGCCCCATCGGCGACCTCAGACAGTGTGTGCGCGAACGCCGCGCCAACGTCGCCGCTCGCCGCCTCCGCCAGCCCCTGCAAGCACCAAACCGACAGCCTGTCGCCGCGGAACCCCGCAGCCTCCAGCTTCTCGAGCCACGTGTCGTCCGAGGCGCCCAGCTCCACCGCCACGCGGCGCAGCACGCACCCCGGCGCGACGCGTGGGCGCGCGTCGCCCGCGGCCTTGAGGCGGCGCTCGGCGTCGATGTGGCCGTCGAGCGGGCCGACGAGGTAGACGGCGGTGCCACGGGGCAGCGGCAGCCGCAGGGCGCGCGTGTCGTGGGTGTCGCCGACCACGACGAGCTGGTTGAACTCGCGCTCGTCCGCCGGGGATGACTCCTTGGTGACGTACATCAGGAGGAGGTCGTCGATGAAGCGCGTTGCGATCTGCGGCGAGGACGACACGTTGAACAACATGTGCGTGTGTTGCGTATATGCAGACATACGTGTATACACACGCACACGCATGGGAAGGATCGTGGAGGCGGGTTGGGTTGACGGCCGCGGCCCGGGCGGCGTGCACACGCGCGGAGGTCGTGCGGACTCACTTCGTCATGCGGGGCATAGTCCTCCGCGGAGGACGCCTCCCGGGCCGCGTCGATGTGCTCGCTGGTGGTCAGGTACTTCGACGCGTGGTCCGCGAACAGAGGCGCCTGCGGAGCCGCAGGTGGGAGTGGGCGCGGATGTTGGCGGATGGTGGCTCTATCGCGGGGGTGGAAGCGAGCAAACACGGGTCGTGCCGGCAACGCGCCGCCGCGTTTCGGCTGCGTGAGTGCCATTCAACGAACGAACAGCACGCCGCGCCCGCGTTTCGCCTCACCTCACGCTCTGCCTCGACAGCACGACGCGCCGCGAGACGCAGGAGGCCCTCGGGCGCCTTCGCAGACGAACCAGCGGCGCTGACTGCCTCCGTCTGCTCGATGCCCGCCGTGAAGTCGACCTCAGGTGGCTGTAGAGGCACGTGCTCTGCCTCGCTAGCCCGCACAGCCGCCCCGCGGCGGCAGCTCAGCTGCAGGCCACGCACCAGTCCGCGCGACGCCCTCCCAGTCCGGCCCGGGACGCGCGTGCACCTGGACAGACCCGGGCTGGACGATAACGGTCAGCGTTTCCAGCTTGGCAACTCGCGAAGGGATTGAGCGTCGAGGTGTCACTTTTCTCGCGCTCGGGAGCTCCGTTGGGCACAGGGCGTGCCCGCGGCGCCATGGGCGCCCTCACCCGCCGTGGTGGTGCCTGGTCGCCCGCTGCTGGGAAATGTGCCCGCATGCTGACATGCGCGGAGTTGCGGCGCACGCAGGCATGGTGCCGCCCCTCGCCTCCTACGCTCCGGAACCAACCACCCGACGCAGCTCCGCCCGGGATGCCTGGGGATGCACGTTGCCCGTGGCCCACACTGCCGAGCCCCTCGGAAGTGTTGGCGAGGGCTCCGACGCCCGCGCAAGCAACACCAGCGGCGGGAAGCGCTGTCAGACTACCCAGCTGACTGCGTCCGCCCTGACGCAGGCCCCGGGCCCTTCCCGTGCGGCGTTCCGACCCTGCCTGCATGCTCGCGGCGCTCCCTGCTGCCGCCGCCGCCAGCACTGTGTCAACACACGATAAGCGACAGAGTCTTACAATGCACAGTACGGCGCAGCGCCGCACGCCGGGTCGCCGCGCGCGCGCCTCAGCGGTCGATCTCTCCGAACACGACGTCCTGCGTCCCGATGATCGCGACCACGTCCGCGAGGAGGTGCCCCTTGCTCATCATGTCGAGGCTCTGCAGGTGCACGAAGCCCGGCGCGCGGATCTTGCACCGGTAGGGGCGCGAGGACCCGTCGGAGACGAAGTAGATCCCGAACTCGCCCTTGGGGGCCTCGACGGCGCGGTAGACCTCCCCGGGGGGCACCTGGAAGCCCTCGGTGGCCAGCTTGAAGTGGTGGATGAGCGCCTCCATCGACGTGCGCGTGTCGCGGCGCGAGGGCATCGAGATCTTCTTGTCGTCGATGCGCACGGGCCCCTCGGGCATCTCGTTGAGGCACTGCCAGATGATGCGCAGCGACTGCCGCATCTCCTCCGTGCGGCACAGGTAGCGGTCGTAGCAGTCGCCGTTGTACCCCACGGGCACGTCGAACTCCATCCGGTCGTACACCTCGTACGGCTGCGTGCGGCGGAGGTCCCACGGCACGCCGGACCCGCGCAGCATGGCCCCCGAGAAGCCCCACGCCAGCGCGTCGTCCGCGGACACCACGCCGATGCCGACGGTGCGCTGCCGCCAGATGCGGTTGTCCGTGAGCATCTCCTCCATGTCGTCGATCCGCGACGCGAACTGCGACGCCCACCTGTAGATGTCCTCGCACAGGCCAATGGGCAGGTCCTGCGCGACGCCGCCCGGACGCACGTACGCCGCGTGCATGCGCGCGCCCGACACGCGCTCGTAGAACTCGAACAGCTTCTCGCGCTCCTCGAACGCCCAGAGGAAGGGCGTGAACGCGCCCACGTCCATGGCGTGGCACGTCAGCGCTAGCAGGTGGTTCATCACGCGCGTGAGCTCCGAGTACAGCACGCGGATGTACTGCGCGCGGATGGGCACCTCGACGCCCAGGAGGCGCTCCGTCGCCAGCGAGTAGGCGTGCTCGTTGCACATCATGGAGCAGTAGTCCAGCCGGTCGAGGTACGGCAGGCCCTGGAGGTACGTCTTGTACTCCATCAGCTTCTCCGTCCCGCGGTGCAGCAGCCCGATGTGCGGGTCCGCGCGCTCGATCTTCTCGCCCTGGACGACGGGGGGGGGCGCACAGGGGCCAGGTTTGCGGGGCCGGGGGTCCCGCGCGTTGGAGGGGGGACGGGGGGTTCGGGGCGGGGGCGTGTGGAGAGGGGAGGCGCTCGCGGGGGGCGGGGGAGGCCTGCGCGCGTGCTGCGGGGTGCGGGCGGAGGGCGTGAGTGTGAGTGCGGGCGCACACCTGCATCTCGAGGACGAGGCGCAGCACGCCGTGCGCCGCCGGGTGCTGCGGTCCGAAGTTCAGCGTGAAGTTCTTCATCTCCTTGGGCACCTGCAATGGAGCGGCGGCCGCGCGAGGTCTCGTCCGGGCACGTCGGGGAGAGCAAGCAGCGCAATGCCGTCCGCACAGGTCGATCCCGCGGGATGCGCGACCAGGGAACGGCGTCGCATCGCTCCGTGGGGCGGAACGGCGCGGTTCGCGGCCGCCGCAGCCCGCGAGAGCGAGCGCAACCACGCGGGCAGCAACGGCTTGGTAGCCAGCGTGATGACCAGGCGTGCTCGAACGGCTGGCGACGCGCGCAGGACGCCCGAGACGCGGCGCTGGCGGGCTCAGGCGCGTTCTGGCGATCTCCTGGCCCACGTCTGCGCGTGGGTTGCCGCTCTTTCGGGCCGTGCCGGGCGTGTCGCGCAACAGGGGCTGCGCACCTCAACGGGCGCGTCGCGCGCCATGGCGGCGTGTGGGGAAGTGTGGATGCCCCTGCCGTCCGGAGAAGACACCGCTCCGCCGACCTGCGCGGTTGCCCCGGGCGCGGCCGTGCTCAGGCCGCGCAGGGCCTCGGCACTGCTGCCAGTTGCACACCCACCAGCGTTCGGCACGAGCCCCTGCAGCGCCGAGAGGCCTTGGCGCCGGGCGGCGCGCAGACCGCCCAGGAGGCCCGTCATGGCTGCTCCGTGCGGCCCGAGAAGCTCACGCCGAGGCGCTGCAAGCGAGCGACCTACGAAACCCGGACAGCGGATCCTGGCCGCGTGATTCGCGGATTCGATCCGCCCGTTGCGAAGCAAGTGCGCCTTGCATTCGACGCGATCGCCCCAAACCGCCGCGCGGGGCCCTGCCGCGCCGCGTCGGGAGGCCGTGAGGCCCCACACCCCCGCGCCACGCACGGGCTCGTGTGTGCCGCAACATCGGTCCGCGCCGGCGAGGCACGTCCGTATTAAATCTGTCAGCGTGCCGGACGCGACGCGGTGCGACCAAGCAGCCCCCTGTGCGAACTCTCCATCCCCTCGCACACTAGGCCGACGTCGCTGCGATGCACCTGCTAGCGGGGCGGACCCCGGCAGCCCGCGCGCCTGCGGTGGGATCCGTCCAGTCGGGGGCCATCGCGCAGCCGCGCGTGCTGGCCCGGCCCGCCCGAGCAGGCCGGCCACGCACGGCTGCCCCCCGCCGCGGCGCTGCCCTGCGCGTCCGGGCGGCCACGGACTACTACGAGACGCTCGGGGTGTCGCGGGACGCCACGCAGAAGCAAATCAAGACCGCCTACCGCCAGAAGGCGCGCAAGTTCCACCCCGACGTCAACAAGGAGCCCGGAGCGGAGGACAAGTTCAAGGAGATCAGCAACGCGTACGAGGTGCTCTCCGACGACCAGAAGCGGCAGATTTACGACAGGTGGGCAGCTCGCACCGCGCGCCGCGCATCGTGCGCGCAGCACCGCGACGCCACGCCCCGCACGCGGCGGGCGCCGCGCAGGCTGGCCTGCCGCACGGAGCACAGGGGTACTAGCTGCGCCCACGGCCGGCGCCCGCGCGTGATGCGGCGCGGGGCGGCCGCATCCGCGGGCCCCAGGGCCCGAGCGTGCGGCCAGCTGCGTGGGCCGCCCGCTGAGCGCGCCGCCCGCGCGTGCAGCGGCGTCAGAGGCTGCACCGCCCATGGCGGCTCCGGATGGCCCACTGCCCGCACCACCGCCGGGGGCCGCCGGGGCCGCGGACCGCGCACCGCGGCCCGCGTGCGTGCAGCCCGCAGCGAATGTGCATCGTGCGGCCGCGTGTTTCGCGGACCTGCGATGCGCTGACGCCGCAGCGGACGTGCCTGCTCTCGTGGTCGCGCCTCCACCCGCACCGTGCGCGCGCCCGTAGGCGCGACCGGGGGGTGCCGCACGCGGCCGTGCGCAGCTCCATGCGTCGCGAGGGCCTCGCGAGGCGCTCGTCTGACTCCGTGGGTCGCGTGTGTGTCTCCGTGGCGCAGGTTTGGAGAGGCTGGGCTCAAGGGCGGTGGGTTCGGCGGTGCGGGGGGCGCGTACGGCGGCGATGGCGGGTTCAGCGATCCGTTCGATATCTTCAACTCCTTCTTCGGCGGCATGGGCGGCATGGGGGGCTTCGGAGGCTCGGCAGGTGCGCCCCATAGACCCCAAGGCTAGCAGCGACGGCCTCCCGCCGGCCCCCTCGCACGCCCGGCGCGCCCCGCGCCGCAGCCGCCACGACCGCCCCTCCCCGCACCGACCGTATCCGCGCCGGACGACCGCTCTCCGCCGCCCCCGGCCTCCCGAGTGCGCCTCCTGCCTGGCTACCCCGCCGCGGCTCCACGCCCCCACCACACCACGCCGCCGCGTGGCCCGCCGCGCTGCAGGGATGCGCAACCGGCCGGTGCCGGGCGAGGACGAGCGGGCGGACCTGTCGCTCGACTTTTTGGAAGCGGTGTTTGGGTGCCAGAAGGAGGTGTCGATTTCGCACTTGATCACGTGCGACACGTGCACGGGCAGCGGCGTGAAGGCGGGCACCTCCCCGACGACGTGCGGCACGTGCGGCGGCTCCGGGCAGGTCGTCAGTGCGGCCCGGACGCCCCTGGGGGTGTTCCAGCAGGTCACGTCGTGCCCGGACTGCGGCGGCACGGGCCAGCGGTCGACGCCGTGCTCGTCCTGCGCGGGCCAGGGCCGCGTCCGCGAGAACAAGACCATCAACCTCCGCGTGCCCGCGGGCGTCGACAGCGGCTCGCGGCTGCGCGTGCGCGGCGAGGGCAACGCCGGCCGCCGCGGCGGCGAGAACGGCAACCTCTTCGTCTTCATCAGCGTGCGCGACGACCCGGACCTGCGCCGCGACGGCCAGGACATCCGCTCCGCGATCGAGGTGCCCTACGCGGCGGCCATCCTGGGGACCACGGTCAGCGTGCGCACCGTGGATGGCAGCGTCGACCTGCGCGTGCCCGCGGGGACGCAGCCCGGCACGACGCTCCTCATGAAGGGCCGCGGCGTCCCGGGCCTCGGCACCAGCGTGCGCGGCGACCACATGGTCAAGGTCAAGGTGACCATCCCCACCAAGCTCAGCTCCGAGGAGAAGCGCCTCGTGGAGAAGCTGCAGGAGCTGCAGGAGGCCAAGGCGCAGGAGAAGAAGGGCTTCCCGTTCTTCGGCGGCAAGAAGGACTGAGTGCGCGACGGACGGACCGGCGGGGAGCGCGCCGCGGGGACGTGAGTGGGGCTGGACCGGGCGTAGGCTGCCTGGTCGCGGCCCCCGGTGCCGGCCGCGAGCCAGGCATCGAGTTGTTATCACGGCACGCACCTCGAGAGGCATCATCACCGTCAGTGTTGCACAGGCTTGCAGGGACAGCGTGAGCGCGCTGCAGCTGCGGCGCTGCGGTGGCCGTGACGGCGATGGCTCACACACTCGATGCGGCTTCTCGTCGCCGTGCCCGCTCACCGCGGGACCCGCCCAGCCAGGGGGGGTGTGTATGTGCCCACCGTGTGTCGCAGGGCACTACCAGTCGTCGAATCGCGCGAGTGAGTTGTGTGCTTCTTGCAGCTCCTTGCCTGCCTTCTTCCGCCGGTAGAAGATCGGGCAGTCGCGGTTCGAGCACAGCACGTCCTGGTGCAGCGACCCCTGACAGCGCTGACACTGGGTCCACAGGCGGTTGTACTGGTCCTCCAGCGCGGCGGCCTTTGTCAGCAGGCCCGTGTACACGTCCGCCTGCTTCGGCTCGCAGTGTCTGCGGTGGGCGGGACGGAACGGACGCGCGTCGTACGCCCGGGCGACACAAGAGAGGACGCAAGGCAGGAAGCGCCGATGACATGTGCTGCGTGCGAGGGTGCCGGGCTCAGCGCGGCGGGGCGCTCGTTCGCTTACTTGCAGAGGGTTTTGCGGCCCTTTTCGAGCGGTGCGCGGCACGACAGGCACGTGGCGACCTTCTTGGTGAACATCATGATGCCTCCCGCGCGGGCGCTGGGCGTGGCGACGCTGATGCTGCGCGTGTGCGCGCCCGTGAGGAGGTCGCGCGCGTTCTTGAGGATCGGTTCGAAGATGCGCAGGAGCGGCTTCTCGAGGTGGTGGTCGAGGTAGTGCTGTGCGTCGATGGGGATGTTGTTGTCGAGGGCGTACACGGGGTCCTCCGCCTTCTGGTACGTCTTCGTGTCCTTCGACGCCTTGATGATCACGTACGGCACGCGGTCGCCCACCCCGGGCGCCGTCACGGGGTCGCGCAGGCGCATCTTCTTCGCCAGCTCCACGTGGGCCGCCTTCATGTCGTACGCCTCCACATCCTTCGTCAGGGACTGCGCGGGGCGGACGCGGCGCGATGCACGGGTGCGTGGGGCCGTGCGGGGCGCTGGGCGCTGCGAGGCGGCGCGGGTGGGGGTGTGTCTGCGCACCTTGGAGACGACGAGCCACGAGAGGTCGACGCGGTCCATGAGGAGGTCCGAGATGGTCTTCTTGACGTAGTCGACGGCGCCCTTGACGTCCCGCTCCATGAGGATCTTCTCCAGGCTGGTCTTGACCACGTTGCGCACCAGCAGGCAGTTGTCGCGGCGCACCGTCTCAATGCCCTTGGCGTCCATCTTGTCCCACTTCTCCGGCTTGGTCCAGTACAGCCCCGCGTACCGCTTCTTGTTGATCAGGAGGTAGGGGAAGTACACCTTCTCGAACTCCAGCCGCACCGGCGGCGGGAAGAGCTCCTTGGTGATGAAGTCCGCGGCCTCCGCGCCCAGCCGCATGGCCTCCGCGACGGCGCCGTCGCCGGACCCGGTCTTGAAGTTGACCATCACCGAGTCCGTGTCGCCGTAGATCACCACGGCGTCGTTCGCGTACCCGTTCTTGCGCGTGTAGTGCGCCTCCACCTTGCCGCGCGTCATCTCGATCATCTCGCGCCCGAACGACGTCACCGACTTGGAGATCTCGAGACACGGCATCTTCCCCACCGTCGCGCCCGTGAACCCGTACACCGAGTTGGCCGACACCTTGAGCGCCAGCTGCCGCCCGTCCAGCACCGCGCGCTTGAACTCGTCCGTCTCCTTCTTCAGGTCCGCCTTCGCCCGCTTCCGCGCGCCCAGGAGCTCCTCCAGGATCTCCGGGAGCACGCCGGGCGCCACGCCGCGCTTCACGAACACGTCGCCGCTCGGCGTGCGCGTGACCTGGTGCGGCTCGTACTGCGCCACGTGGTTCGGGGGCACCAGCGTCGAGTAGCACAGGTTGTGCGCCATCATGATCGACGGGTACAGCGACGCGAAGTCCAGCGTCGCGATCGGCTCCTCGTAGAAGCCCTGCTTCGCGTCCAGCACCGTCGCGCCCTCGTAGCTCACGCCGTCGCCCTGCGCCGTCCGCTGGATGTTCGGGACGAGCAGGTTCTTGCTGCGGCACTTGCGCAGGATCTGGCAGAACACCTTGATCGACTGCCCGCGCGTGAGGAGGTAGCTCAGCGGCACGCCCGTCACGCGCGCCATCTCGGCCATGTTGAACATGTACATCAGCTTGTCGAACAGCCGCTGCGGGAGGTACGCGTCCTTCAGGCAGTACACCGCGAGGCGCCGCCGCGTGTCGTCGTTCCCGTTCTGCAGGTCCGTGATGCACGAGTGGTGCACGTCCTCCTTCTGCTCGCCCAGGAAGTGCGCCGACACGTTGTTCAGCGAGTACGACGTGAGCTTGTGGTCGCGCGTGACGGCCATGAGCATGTCGAACTGCACGCGCCCCTCGATCGTGATCTCCTTGTACCCGTGCGTGCCGTACGCCTTGCTCGAGAACTGCGCGTCGCGCATCTTGAGCTTCTGCGCGCGCACGCGGCCCCAGTGCATGAACCCGGGGAGCTTCAGCGTCTCCGCGCGCTTCACGAGGTACGGCAGGTCGAAGTTGCAGATGTTGTACCCGATGATGATGTCCGGGTCCGACTTGACCAGCAGGTCGCGCCACCGCATCAGCAGGTCCTGCTCCCGGTCGAACGACATCACCTGCGCGCCCACGATCGCCGAGCACCCGCCCAGCGTCAGGATGTTGCGCACCACCGTGCCCTGCCCCTGCACCGTCACCATCGACGCGATCTGGATCACCGGGTCCTTCTCCGCCTCGGGGAAGTGCCCCTTGCGCCCCGCACACTCAATGTCCACCGACAGGATGCGCAGCGGCGCGATGTCCGACTTCTCCGAGATCGGGTGCGACACCAGGTCCTCCCAGAAGATGTGCCCCTCGATCTGCGCGCGCAGCGGACGCAGTGCACGGAGGGAGGGTGACGCGACATGCAGCAACGCGCGCCGCCCAAGGGCGGGCCGGCGGGCGGGCGGAGTCCGGCGCCGCCGAGCGGAGCGGGCCTGGACGCGCACCTGGCAGGTCGTGGTGCGCGTCGCGGGGTCGGCGACCAGCTCGTACTTGCCCGCGGGCGCGGTCACCCAGTTGCACCCCGGGACGTCGGCGTCGATCATGAAGCGCAGCGCGAAGAGGACGTTCGACTCGTACGTGACCACGGGCCGCGCGCTGCCGTTCGGGAGCGTGACGTTGCCGCGCTCCAGCAGCGTGCGCAGCGGCGTCACCAGCGTGGGGATGGCCACCGTCACGCGCAGGAAGTTCACGTGCGGGCCCGGGCGGTGGTACCACACCGACTGCTTCCGCTGGATCTCCACGCGCAGCACGAACTTGTCCAGGCCGAACTTGGACTGCGACTGCGCCATCACTGCAAGGCAACACCCGCGGGGCACCGCAGGGGGTCGTTGCCGCGGCGGTGCGGTGCGCGCGGGCGGGCGGGGCAGCTTCGGCGCTGGCAGCGCGGAGCGGCCGGGCGTTCTCGCGCGCCGCGTCGCCGCGAGCAGAGCGCCGCGGGAGGTTGTGCCTGGGGTTGGGCCTCACTCGTGTTCATGGTGTTCCTGAAGGTCTCGCACTCGTCCGGGCCGAAGCCCGGGTACGGGGCCTCGACGTAGAAGTACGGCTCGAAGCCGTGGACGTAGAGGCACACGGAGTTGCCCGTGGCGTTGACGCCGAACATGCGGATGGAGGCCACGCTGTTCGGCGCGTCGGGCCGCGTCATGCCCCTCCGCGGCTTGCCCAGGATGTAGTCGATCTCGATCTGCTGGAATTCTGCGGCGGCCGGCGGGGGTGGAAGTGCAGTTGGAGCCGCGTTCGCGGCGCAGCGCGCATGTCATGAGGGGCGAGCCTGGTAGGTAGACGGGGCCGCTGCTCCGCGGCCGCGGCCCCGCCCGAGGGCACATGCGGGACGAAACCGGCATCACGTGGTCGCATGCTGCTGTGTTGGTCGCGTTCGGAAGAAAATGTCGCGCCGTGCACCGCGTTCGCGGCTTGGCGCCAAAGCGTGCAGGCTCCCACCGCCGCGCCTGCGTATCTGGTGCCATGCTGCGCGAGTGCGAGTGCGCCGCTCCTCCAGCGAAAGCATGTACAACGCGCTCGCGGTCCCGCGGGTCACGTACGGACGGCGTCCTTCGCGGGGTCGATCGAGGGAGGCTCTGGGCGGGGCCAGTTCTTCCCGTCCTGGACCTCGCTCAGATCGATGGCGTCGTCCTCCTCGAACAGCCCGATATCTTCCTGGTCGGCCTCGATGAGGTGGTCGAAGTCCTCGTCGTCGGAACCGGCGTTCGCTGCCGCCCGCTTCTGGGGCGGCCCTCCGGAGGCCGAACGCGGGCGCTTGTTCATCGCGAACGCTCGCAATCGAGCCTCGGCTCGATCCTACCACTATGAGCTACGCGCCCGCGCCGCTCTCGTGATGCGGCCGGCCGTGAAACCGTCCCTGTTCTGAATTCGCTGAATTTGCCACCAGCAGACGCGGTAAGAGGGCTGTGGGACGCCCCTCCGCAACTCGCGCGTCCTGTCGCGAGTGCCACGTACTTCTCGAGCGCGCAACTGCCCCCGGAGGCCTCCCACGCGGAGCCACGAGGCGCCGCGGGACGTCTGACGTGGGTCTGGTGGGGTGTTTGGCGCGAGGCTGCCGACACGGCAACGCAGGTCTCCGGAGCTGCTCCGAGCAACGCGACGGCATGCACACATACTGCGCCAGGCTTGGACCCTGCACGGGGGCCTCTTCGCCCCCACCCATGTACGGCGGGCGCTGGGTTGTACACAAAGTAATTGATCACCCGCGCACGAAACGAAATGCTGGATTCACAGTGACTCGCGTGACTAGGAGTTGGGGCCAGCGGCCACGGTACCACAGACATTCACCACGACGTGGCAGAATCGGTACGTCCGCCCGGCGTGCACTTGGCCGAGCAACGGGGAGCTGGCCGACCCCGGTGCCTGTTCGCGAGTTGAAGCCCCGAATTCAGCTGCCTCAATGTTGCTCGTCGGGCCTGTCATCACTCACCTTCCCACCGCCCCGGAGGAGCGGCAACGGTTGCACTGCACTGCTGTGTGGTAACTAACCGCGTGCGCAGCGGACTCTCGCCTGGCTCGCACGCCGATTTGCTTCGAGATACGACAGGAGCTCGCAGTGGGGGCTGGGTCGGCGGGAGCAACGAGCGGGGCGTCAGCGGGGCCCTCTCCCCCTGCAGTGCAACTGGCAGCACAGAACACCCCTCCCGTGCGTCTCGGCGGCGATTGCAGGTCGTCGTGTACCTGCGCGACGGCACACCTGCTCTTCGACGATCACGGTCGGCGCGACACGCGCGAGATCGGCTCTGCGGTGCGTCGTGACACGACGTGTGTGCAACGGTTTCGCTGGCCGAACCGAAGGGGCGCCGCGCGCGCTGCGAGTCGCCGCACACTTGCACGCTGCACGATCGGGATAGTTCGCCATGGCCGAGAGCAGCGGCGGCGGCGCGGCGGAGACGGAGGAACTGTCGTTTGTAGCCGAGCAGATACTTTCAGAGGTCACAACGTCAGAGGAATGGACCAGGGGGCTGTCTGAGCAGCCTGAGCTGAAGAACAAAGTCAAAGCTGCCCTGGAGGTGCGCCTTGCACCTGCGCGACCGGACCGGTGGAGCCTCCTCCCGGTTTTCTCTGGCTTGGCGGGCTTCCCGTGAGGGCGCACGTGGTCGTGGCAACGTCGCCCGGTCGCTCACACGACCAACAGGGTTCGAGACCTGCCAGTTTTCGTGCTCGTTCGCGGGCGGGGACCGTCGCGCACCGCCAGGCCGGGAGCACCACTTTGGCAAGCTCATGCCTGCGAGCCGGGAGCGCAGGGGCTGCGGCTGGGCTGAGCATCTGCCTCGGCGGCCCTCACTCATCGACGCACGTGCCCCGTTCGCCCGCAACCCGCCCACGCCCTCGCACGCCGCGCTGGATCGATCCAACTGCAGCTCCCGCAATTTCGCAGGCTCTCGCCGAGCGCGTGGCCAAGTCGAGCCACGGCGTGGCCATGAGGATCGCCCAGGAGCACCTCGGCGCCATCGAGCAGCGCATGTCCGACCTGATCAAGATCGGTGCGTCCCCCGCCCTCCCGCCCTGGCAGCATGCCTCTCACCGTCCTGCCAGCAAGCGGCCTCACTACACGCCAAGCCTGCCGCACGCCGCCCTCCACAGACCAAGAGAAGGACGGCGACCTCCGCGAGGCCCTCGAGACGGCAAGGGACGCCCTGCGCGAGCGCAAGGCCGCCGACGAGCGCCGCGCCGCCGAGGCCGCGCGCGTCGCCGAGCTGCAGGCGACCGTCGAGGCACAGGCGCAGCAGCTCGAGCGCCTGCGCGGCGCCGCGGAGCTCGCGAGCGAGTCCACGACCGCGGTGGAGCGCATGCTGGACCGCCTGAAGGAGACGGAGGTGTTGCAGGGGCAGTACCGGGACGCCATGGACAAGTCCGGGAAGAAGATCGACGTCCTGACGCAGCTGACCGACGCGCAGCGGCAGCGCATCGCCGAGCTCGAGCGCGCCCTCCGCGGAGGCGCCGAGCCCGCGGCCGGCGGGGGCGCGGGCGGCAGCAGCAACGCCGTGCCCGCGGGCGCCGACGAGCGCCTCCAGGACGCCCTCCGGAAGCTCGAGATGGTCGAGCGCGAGCGCGACCTGCTGCTGGAGGCCAAGCGGCGGCAGGCCACGGAGGAGCAGGAGGGTCCGCGCGAGGACGCGCACGGCGAGCCCCTGCCGCCGCGCGGGATGGCCGCGGTGGAGATCAACCGCGAGACGCTCGAGGCGCAGAAGACCCTGCGGAAGCCCGCGCCCCCGAGCGACGGCGCGCCGTCCGACGCCGCGACGATGGGTTCGAAGTGGCCCACGCGGGGGGGTCCTGCACGGGCCACGGGGGGCACTGCCGACGACGACGAGGACGACGACGGCGGCGACCAAGACGACGACGACGACGGGAGCAGTGGGGGCGGCGGCGGCTCGCGCGACGAGGGCCACGACGACGACGCGCTGGACCGTCACGCGCTGGCAGAGGCGTTGGTCACGCTCAAGGGCCTGGGGTTCACGGACGCGCAGATTGAGGCGCTGGCGGAGGAGGTGACGGCGGAGCAGGCGCGCGACCTCGTCGCGATGACGGCGAAGCTGCGGGAGGTGCAGCGCGAGCACGACGAGCTGCGCGCCATCGCGGAGCAGCGGGCGCAGCTGGCGGTGATCGCGGAGGCGGAGGGGGAGGGCGGCGGCGGGGAGGGCGCAGGCCCGACGCGCGAGGCGGTGCGGCGGCGCGTGGCCGCGTTCCTGCGCGGTCCGCACGGCGCCCAGATCATGCGCGACGCGGGTCTGGGCGCCGACCAGGTGGACGCGTTTGTGTCGTTCCTGGAGCAGATGGGGGGCCTCGACGAGCTGCTGCAGGCGGCGGTGCGCGCGGGCGCGATGGAGCAGGGCGGCGCCATCGAGGTGCAGCAGGACAGCAGCAGCAGCAGCAGCGACGAGGACGGTCAGGACGAGGACGGTGACGGGGTCGACGGCGGCAGGGAGGAGCGTGCTGCTGCTGGTGCTAGTGCGCCGCCGTCGCCTCCGCGGCGCGTGCGCGACGAGGAGGAGGAGGAGGAGGAGGAGGAGGACGCAGGCGGCGAGGAGGGGGAGGAGGACGCGATGCCAGCGGCGGCGCGGGAGCGTCTGCGCGCGATGGAGGAGCAGCAGGCGCAGCTGCTGGAGGTGCTGCAGGCGGTGATGGCGCTGTCGAAGGAGCAGGCGAAGCAGGTGTCGGACTACGAGGCACGCATCAACGACGTGGTCAGCGAGATGGGCCGCGTGGGCGAGGAGCGGCAGCGCTGGCGCGAGACGCAGGCGCGCAACGTGCAGCTCGAGGCGGAGAACGCGCGGCTGCGTCGCGGGGCGCCCGCAGCACCCGGAGAGCCCTCGGGCGGCCAGGGCGACGCGACTCTGCAGCGCGAAAACGACGCGCTCAAGGGGGAGCTTGGCAAGGCGAAGGACGCCCTGCGCACCATTCGCGGCGAGATGGAGACGACGATCGCGTCGATGATGCAGGAGGTGCGGGGGCTGACGGAGCAGCAGGAGCGGCAGGCGGAGATGCATAAGCGGGCGCTCGCGGACATGGCGCGCGCGTACAAGTCCGAGGTGGACGCCATCCGGACGCAGGTGACTGCCCGGTCGATGTGCCAGCGGGGACGAAGAGCATGGGTGCGGTGCCGGCAGTCTCGCATCGAAGGGTGCCTGACAACGCTTTCTCACGCACACATGTGTGCCGATCGTCCTTCCGCTGCAGGTTCTGCGCGCAGCGGCCGCGGAGGGCGCGGGTACCGGGTCGAGCGAGGCGGACGCGCGCGCGATCGCGGGCCTCCGCCGCCAGCTGGACGACCTGGCCGGGTGGAAGGAGCAGGCGGTCGGCGTGGTGCGGGTGCTGCGCGACCAGGTGCGGCGCGAGGCGTCGGGGGCGCAGGAGCTGCGGCAGAAGCTCGACACGGCCACGGACTCGAACGGGCGCCTGCGGGACGAGCTGGGCGCGGTGGCTGAGCGCCTGGGCGCCGTGACGCGTGAGCGGGACGAGCTGGAGGACTTGCTGCTGGGGTCCCCGGGGGGGTCCTCGGACGGGGGCGACGGAGTGGACCGGACGGACAGGGACGGCAAGCCGGTGCGCCCCTCGAGCGCTGCGTGCCAGCGCATGCAACAAGCGCGCTGCGTGGGACAGCGTGCTGCTACCCGCCGCGCATTCCCTCTCCAGCGAAGCGGGGAAGCGGCCGCTTCACGTGCTCCGTGGGGGCGGTGCTCCCCGTGCGTCTGTTGCGCGAAACCCGCGCGTTGGTCCCCCGTGCTCGTGCAGCGGTGGCAGGGCTTGGAAAGCAGCTACCGCGAGGCCCGGGCGCGCGTGGCGGAGCTCGAGAAGGAGAAGCGCCACTGGGAGCTCGAGGGCGCGCGCCTGCGCCACGAGGCCCTCATCCTGCGGCGCAAGTACGCGCGCTCGCTGCGTCGCCAGGGCCACCTGCAGGACGCCCTGATCCAGGCGGGCGTCACGGGGCTCGCGACCGACCTGCCGCCCGGCGCGGTGTCCCGCTCGGCGCGCGCACGCGCGTCCGCCGCCGCCAACCCCTCGCGGCAGCTGCCGGTGCCGGGGGGCGACGACGACTTGGGCGACGGCGACCACGAGGACCAGGCCGGGGTGTGGGCGAGCGCTGAGGGCGAGGCGGACGGCCTCGGCGACGACGACGAGTACGCGTTCGACGACGGCAGCGATGACGACGGCGACTACGACGCCGTTGGGTTCGCGTACGAGCCGCTGCCTGCTGAGCCGCGCAGCCACAAGCCGTCCGCTGCTGCCGCGGCCGCTGCGGCGGAGAACGGCACCGAGGGCGACGTGGACGTCGTCCGCATGGGATCCGTCGCTGCGGGGGCCCGCGACGCGCCCCCCGCCGTCCCCGAGGACGTGTGGAGGCTCGTGCGCGAGTACGAGGGCGACGAGGGGCTGGGGCGGCCCGGGACCGCGGCGCCGAGCGACCTGCGTCGCCGCGGCGCGCGTGCGGCGGAGGCGACGGCGCCGCCGGAGGTCGTGAACCTCGCTGCGGAGTTGGCGGGCGACGAGGGGTACGGGCGGCCAGGCAGCGCGCTAGCGTCGGACCGGCGGGCGTGGCTGCAGCGGCGCGTGCCGGCGGACGTCGAGGAGCGCGCTGCGGCGCTCGAGGGCGACGAGGGCATCGCGCGGCCGCCGACGGCGGCGCCGTCGGAGCGGCGGCCGTGGTCTGGGGTGTCGCCGCGGCGCACGGCGCACACGAGCGCGCGGGCGGGCGCGACGGGGGTGTCGTCCGCGACTGGCGCGTTCGGATCCTCGCAGGCTATGCACAACGGCTGGTCGCGGTCGGACTCGTCCTCGGGAGACAACCCCCCGGGAGACCCTGCCCCGCTGTCAGGCTGGGCGGTCGACGACAACGACGAGGGCGACGCCGAGGGCGACCTCGGCGGGTCGTTCGGGAGCGCCGGGCGCAACCGCGAGCTCGTGGAGGGCCTGCGCGACGACCCGCGCATCGGCGCGGACGGGTTCCCGATATTGCGCGACGCCATGGCCGCTGCCAGAGCCCACAAGACGTCGAAGGGCGCGAAGAAGCGCGACGGGAGCGCGCGGGGGCGGGGCTCGCGCGGCACGCCGAGCAAGAGCCTGCTGAAGGCCACGGCGGCCGGGTGCGACGTGTACCCGACGCGGGACGATGCGGAAAGGGTGGAGATGGCGGCAGCGCAGCTGACAGCGCGCGTGCCGTGCAAGCCTGGCCGGCCCGCGACAGCGCCCGTGGGGGAGGGCGGCCGCGGGCGGTCCCGCGGGGTGAAGGCGGCGTGGGGCGCGGGAGAGGGCGTGGATGACGGTGGGCGCCGGCTGCCGAAGCGCGGCACGCCGCTGCGCCCGGCGCCAGTGACGGGCGGGGGCGGGGCCGCGGGGCGCCGGCCGGCCACGGGGCCCCGCGCGCCGCGGCTGCGCGCGGACGCCCGCGTGCGCCACGTGTTGGGAATCAAGACCAAGATATCCTCTGGGTGCGCACCAAGACACCATGTCTTGATCAGCATCGAACATGCACACTCGAACACGCTGTCGCCGCGTCTGGCGATACAGGAAGAGGGCAACGGCACCGCTCGCGCACCTCCACACGTCTGAGTGACTGTGTTCCTTTTTCTGCGCTGTGGCTCTGTGCAGGAATCTCGTGCCGCTGCAGCTGCCGAGCAAAGAGGACCGCAAGGCGCACCGCGTGTACGTGCGCGAGCTAGACCGGCGTCTGTTCGCCGAGGCGCAGCGGCGGGCGCTGGGCGCGCGCGGCTGGCGCGCGGTCGAGGGTCGCCCGGAGGTGCAGGCCGCTGTCGCGCGCGCGGCGATGCGCCGCAAAGCGGTGCGCCGGCAGATCCCCGCGGAGCTGCTGGGCGCGGCGGGTCCCCGGCGCGGCATGCGGGTGGCGGTGACGCAGAAGGAGTGGGACGCGGTGCAGGGGGACGCGGACGTGCAGGCGGTGGTGCGCGACGCCGTGCTGGCCGAGGCCGGCATGCAGGCCCTGGCGTGAGCGGCGCCGGCGATGCGTGCGACGAGGGCGTACTGACGGAGCGAGGGTGCCTTCTCCCAGCACCTGCTGTGTTCGCTGTCTCAGGCCTAGCAGTGCAGCGGGGAGGTGGAGCGCCGGCGAGCGACGGGCGGCGCGTGATGAACTATCAGTATGAGGAACGTGTCAACTGGGGGTGTGAGGAACGCCGTCCCTCGCAACGCCTCCCGCTCACGTGCTCTCAATGACCCCACTTCGTCGCCAGTGAGTTGTCGCATCGCCGTGAGACCCACAGCAGACACGCTGTCGGCGACGAGTGCGCTTCGCGGAGGGAGCCGGCAACGTCACATGCAGAGCGTCATCACTTGCCCTTGGCAGAGAGCCGCGCCTCGAGCCCCTGCAGGCGCTCCTGCAGCGCCGCCGTCTCGCTCGCGATCCTCCCCTCTATGTCCGTCTTCATCCGCGTCATCTCCGCCTCCAGCACCGCCGCCACCTTGTCCCGCACCTCCTCTGGAAGCGACCCGTCGTACGCCTCCTTCAACTCCCGCTCGCGCCGCTCCTCCGCCTCCTTCGCTGCCTCCTCCGCCGCCGCGGTTTCCTCCTCCTCCTTCGCCTTGCGCTCCTCGGCGAGCTGCGCGGGGCCATGGTTGATGGAACACACAGCGTGGGACACACACGTGGCGGCGCTGGGCGGGGCGGACCGCGGGCGGCAGGGACACGCGTTCGGGGCGCGCGGAGGCGGTTCGGGGGGCTCCGGGGCGCACCTTGGCCTCGTGCTCCTCCATGGGAGTGGCATCCTCGAGGGGGGGGGTCTCAGGGGGGTACTCGACGAGGCCGTCGCCGGCCGTGCGCGAGGTGACGTCGCAGGTGCGGCCGGTGGTCAAGGCGTACTGGTAGAGCTTGTAGTTGCGGTAGTACGCCGTGAGCATCCAGGCCATGAGGGCGTGGGCCTCGCGCAGGGTGAAGATGCCCTCGCTGAAGGGCGGGCGGTGGATGCTGTGGTCCAGGAGGAGGTCCTTGAAGCCCTGGAAGGACCTCTCCACCGTCAAGCGCTTGCCGATCGCGCGGAGGTGCGTCTGGCGGACCATGGCGACGAGTGCAGAAATCTGCTTGGGGGTGAGATTCTCCGCTGCGCCATGCTGGAACGCCTGGAAGTACAGATCGAGCTCTATCGCCTTCTTCTGGTCGTTGCCGTGGCCTTGAAGGCCCAGACAGGCCGCAAGATGGTTGCGGGCAGCCTTGGTCCGCAGCACATCTGAGGGCCCTGCTGTTGGGTCCGGCACCGCCGTGTACGACAGCACTTCCACCACTTGCTGCTCCGTCAGGTCCGTGAAAGCTAGGGGCGCCTGCACGATGGACGGGAGACAAGCCGGCCGGCTGTGTGTCGCAGCGTCCGCGCATGACCGGAGGACGTGAGGGAAGCAGCTCTCAAGTGCACTGCGGCCCCGCTAGGCGGGGACTAGCGACCGACGACCCGGCTCATACTGTACGTCTGACGCCGTTGCCGCGAGGCACGCGGCGAAAGTCGTGCGGAGGCTGTCGTCGCGGCGCCCTCGCATGTGTGAGCACTGCACGCCCCGGCACGGCCGGCAGCGGCGCTGGAATGCGTCGACGTGGTCAGGTCGGTGTCGTTCCTTGATGAAGAGACCACGCACGCGGGTCCGTTCACTGCGTTGCGCTGTGTGCTCACCATGGTGACGACTTCAACCTCCCCGCCCCGCTTGCCCGACCGTCACCGCACGCTGCGGGCTGCTCAGCGGCGTGGAAAGCCTCCCAATCGCCACCGCGCCGCCGTCTGCCGCCAGCGGTGTGAAGGCGCCTGCGTGGCCCCCTCGGACGGGTGCAATGTGGCCGGCCTAGTCCCTCACGTCTCACAGTCGTCCTTGGGGACCATCCGCGGGGCACGAGAGAGAGTGTGGACAGCAGCTCGCGTGGTGCCTTGTGCCCCGGCGAGGCGCGCGGCGCCCCGTCGTGATCGCCAGCACCCGCCGTCCGCCCGGGGGGGTGACGCGCAAGGATCCGCCCCGCATCAGGCACCGTGCGAGCCTGACACAGCTGGGACCGCGCTCACGTTGGGAGCGCCGTCCTACGCGGGCCTGCAGCTTCTTGCGCCGTCCTGTCGCATTCAACCTGCCCGTTGCTCTGCGACGAGGGCGGGGTGGGGCATCGACCAGGGCCCGCTAACCATCGGTCCAGCTGCGCGATGGCAGCGCGGCGGGACTGACTACACACCTCCCACGTATGCCCCCGAGCACGGCCTTCCCGCCCCGACCGGCCCCCATCGTTGTCCGGGCCTGTCATCCGCGGCAGAGCTGCCGAGGCGTGCCCTAGTGCCAACCTGCTCCAACTCCCGTGGAGCGCGCCCCGGGCCATGACATTGCCGACGCGCGCGCTTGCGCCACATTGATGCAACGGGGCTGAATCTGAGGGCCGGGCTGGGTGCTTTTGCGGCCCCCAGCGAGCCCGGGAGTCCCTGTGGGCCTCTCAGCTGTCCGTTCGCGTGGGCCGCTGACGGCGCTGGCTCCGGATGTGTGCCGCAGGGGGAGTCATATCAGTCGTCATGGGGAGAAATCCGCCCTTCGCGGGTGCCTCGGCCCTAGGTGGGCAGGACCTGCCAGTGCCCGTCGTGCCCATGCGGGGCTGGCCGGCGTCGCACGGCGATGAGAAGAAGAAGCTCTTTCCTTCGAGGTCCCGCAGCTCTGCCGGGCCACATAACGCACCAGGTGAGGATCCGTTGGCCCCCGCGGGGGGGGGCGCCACGCAGCGACGGCGTGCACGCTGCGCGCCTCTGTGGCCCGGCGTCACTGGCGCGGCGCCACGCGCCCATCGGCCCGCCTGCGCCGCTCATGAGTGGTCCTGCGGGCCATGTTTGAGTTCACCGTCTTTCGTGCCGTGCCTCACAGGGATCACCGCGCTCAATGGCGTGGCGCCACGGCCCAGGGACCCCTCCACCGGCCCTGCTGACACTGCCGTGCCGCGCGCTGGGTCGCGAGCAGGCAGCGACCGATATACGTCGCTACTGGCCAAGAAAGCCCTACCTCTGCCCGCAGGTGCGACCGCAGCCGAGCGCGCCCACGCACCTTGACGAGATATGTCGTGATCACACCTCCCCACCCGCGTCACGTCACCGCGCGCTGCCCCCTGCCCCGCCTCGCAGCATCGCACTCTCAGAAACAATGCGGGCACCGTGCCGGGGGCACCACCGACCCGCGGCTCGGGTACAAGCCACCAGAAATGAAGCGCACCGTCCGCCGCGCCATCTCCCAGAGCGCCGCGGGGCACCTCGCGATGACCAGGTCCACCGCAGGCACGCGCCCCGCCCGCAACGCTCACGCACGTGCCCTCGCGCCGCCTTGTTGCCCGCGCCCCGACACACCCGCCGTGTCAGCCAACTCAACTCTGGCCAGCTCCAATGTTGCGTCCTCGCAGGGACGCCCCCCGGCTTGCTGGGCCACTCCGGCTCGAGCCGTGCCGCGTCTCCCACGACGCTGCGCGGTCAGCTCCACATCTCGAACCCCCCCCAGGAGCACAGCTGGCAGGCCCCCCTCGACTCCATGTGGTACCAAAAGCCCGGCGGGTCGAACCACGGGGCGCGCGCTGACGCGAAGCTCGCCCCGCGTGGGCCCGCCAGGGACGTGCCGTCGCTGGCCCTCGCGCCGCGGTCCCCAGCGCGGAACTCCCCCACGGAGGAGTGGCAGGACCCCCACGTGCCAGAGCGGAGGAGGAGTGCACCTCGGGGCGGCCCGGCCGCGCAGAACCAGCTGGTCGCGGCGGCATCGCAGGGCAGGATCAGCGACGAGCGCCTTCTGCGGGACCTCGAAGCGCCCCTCGCGCGCCTGGCCTCGGAGCGTGCGCCCGCCAGCAGGGCCGTGCACAGCCTCGCCGAGAGTCCGCCCGCGGCGTCGCTGAGGAGCCCCGGGCGAACCTCACCGGTGCGGGCGGAGAGCCTGACGCGCAGCTACAAGATGCTCGCAACGATGTCGCCCAACGCGGCCAAGCGCATGCTGGCGGTGCAGATGGCGCACGACGTGCCTGCGATGCCGAAACTGACGTCGGCGGCGGCGTCAGCGGCGGCGCTCGCGGCCGCGCACCGGCATGCGGCGTGGCGCACGAACCCGGTGGGCAGCGCGGGCATGGCAGCGCAGCTGGATTGTGGCCCGAGGCCTGCGGTGGGGCTGAGGGTGACCTCGCAGAGCGAGCGCTCTGGCGGGGGCGGACTGGCGTCGCGGACGGCGTCGCTGCTGCGCACGAACTGGTCGTGGGGCCACGTGCCTGGCATGCCCAAGCGTGCGGTGCTGCCGGTAGGCAAGTTGCCGTTCAGCTGTCTGCAGGCGACGGAGCCGGGCAGGGCGCCGCAGGAGTCGTCGCGGACAACGACGCGGTGTACGCGCGCGACGGAGGCGTGGATGGATGACTCGGAGGAAGGGAGCGCATGGCACGGGGCGGGGGTGGGGCGCGTTGACGACGACGACAGCGTGCGGGCGGCTCGCGCCGCAGAGAGCGCGGTGGCCGCGACGGAGGCAACGTACGCCGTGGGGCGCATTCACGGGGAGAGCTACCGTAGCCGGGGACCGTCGCGCCCGCGGACGGTGCTGGGCGTGCTGTGCGAGGGGCGCGGGTCGGACGCGCCTCAGCGCCCGGCGACGAGCCAGAACGCGCAAGCGGCGGGACGCGAGGGCGACTTGCCGTCGCCGGGCGCACCGCTCAGGCGGGCGTCGACCGCGACGACGACGGGGGAGATGCTCAGACCGGGGGCGTGGGGCCTGGCGTGGGCGGAGGAGGACTCCAGTCAGGGAAAGCGGGCGGGTGCCGCGGACAAGGCGGCGGTCGGTCTGAGCCCGTGGCAGCTGACGGCTGTGTTGGAGAAGGCGGACGAGGGGCTGCAGGCCGACTCGTGGCTGCCGTGGGGCGGTGACGGGGCCGCCACCCCAGGAGACGACGAATTCTGCCGATGGGACGATGACGAGGGACGGTGACAGCACGCGCCACACGACGGCACGCACAGCGATGGAGCGGCAGGCTGACATGTCTGCGCGCTCCTGCTTCATTCACAAAGATTGCTCTGCTTGTAATATTTGACGCCGGCGCGCCCGTGCCACGCCCTCGCCACCGGCTGCACGCCCCCGGCCTAGCGGACATGCATGACCCCCATACGATCAACCGGGCAGCCCCCGTAGAAGCCCTGACAGCACCCGCCGACGCAACACTCCCCTCTGCCAGTCCCCGTCCGCGCTGCAAGTAGCGAAGCGTAGCGAAGCGGACGGGGACAGTAGCGGGGTTCAGCAATAGCCCATCGCGCAAGAAACTCGCTTCCGACCATCCGGCCGCGTGCTAGACCGCGGGGGCTTGGCTGCAACAACAGCGGGTGCACTCTGTGCCGCAAGAGCGCCCGGACGAGGACGGGAGGGCGCGGCGAGACACGTCGCGGGCGACCATGACGCGGGGCATTACACGGGCCGTCGGTGCCCTTGAGCAGATCCGCAGGCACCTCACCCATCATGCGTCTCCTCCATCCCCTCTGGCAGCACCAGCCCGCTCTCCCGAACGTCCCACCGACGAAGACGGTCCGCGACGCTCTGCTCCAGCGTCCCCGTCAGACTCGTGCACCCAGCAACATACAGCTCCTCCAGCGCGCACAGTCCCTCCGGCAACCTCCGCATGTCGCTATGCCCGCTATTACGTGCAGCCAGCACCCGCAGCCTCGCAGCACCGCCCAGCACCTCCGCCGCGTCCTCCCAGTCCAGCTCGTCGCACTCATCCACGTCCAGCTCCTCCAGCGCGTCCATGCCCCTCGGTAGCTTCCGTATGTTGCTTTGTGAGGCTCTGAGCACCCGCAGCCTCGCAGCGGACGACGCAGGCAGATACGCCTCGCCGTCCAGCTGCTCGCAGCCTCTCACGTCGAGCACCTCCAGCGCGACCAGCCCCTCGGGCACCCTCCTCACTGCAGGGCAGTCGCTGACACTCAGCCAACGCAGCCTCGCAGAGACCGACGCCGGGAAGAAGCCCTCCGTGATCTCTCCGTCGAAGCCGCCCAGGTCCAGCTCCTCCAGCGCCGTCAGCTCCTCCGGCACCCTCTGCAGCCCAGCGCTGTTCACCTTCAGCACGCGCACTGTGGGAGCATTGCGCAGCGAGCCGACGTCCAGCGACTTGCAGTGCTTCACGTTGAGCTCCTCCAGCGCCGTCAGCCCCTCCGGCACCACCCGCATCGCCGTTCTCGGAGCACTCAGCACCCGCAGCTCCACAGCGCCCGTCAGCGCAAGCTCAGGCTGCAGACTCTCGCACCCGTACAAGTGGAGCTCCCGCAGCGCCCGCATCCCCGCGGGCAGCCTGCGCAGGTTACTGCAGTCGGCGCGCAGCACCTGCAGCCCCGCCGCAGACGACGCCGGCAGGCACGCCTCGTCCAGGCGCTTGCACCAGCGCAGCCAGAGCTCCTCCAGCGCGCACATCCCCTCAGGCACCCTCCGCAGGCTGGTGAAGTCGGCCCTCAGCACCCGCACCCGCCCAGCGCTCGCCGCCGGCAGGAACGTCTCGCCCTCCAGCAGTTTGCACCGGCTGACGTCCAGGACCTCGAGCGAGACCATGCCCTCCGGCACGCGCTCCAGCCTCGTCCCGCGCACCCGCAGCTCCGTGATGCCCGCCGCCACGCCCGCAGGCAGCCACTCCCGCCCCCACACACCCTCCACGTCCAGCCCGTCCACTGCCACGTCAAGGTACCGCAGGCCCGTCATCTCCGCCGTCACCGCCGGCGCCGACGCCAGCTCACGCCGGCCGGCCTCCGTCTGGGCTAGGGCCCGCAGCAGATCCCGATCTCCCCCCTCCACGCGCACCACCGCGGACGGCACGCCCACGTCGCAAGTGCCTGCGCGGTGATACACCACCCACTCCCCGCGCCCCGTCGCCCACCCGACCTCCGACCTCGTCCCCTCCGACACCTGCCCCTCCAGCCGCCGCGCCACCGTCTGCCCCACACGCCCCGCCTCTGCGCAAGAGCTGCCTGCGTGCCGTGACCGCCACCTCGCGCCGTCGCAGCTCTCCAGCACCGCTGCCATCATCGCCGAGCACGTCGCCGCCAGCGCGATGCGCGACTTGCGCGGCAGCGTACGGATGACGCTGGCCAGGGGACCCTCCCGCCCGCACTGAATGTCCTCGAGCTGGTGCTGCTGGGGCCGAGCGCATTTTGAGCGCTTGGACGCGCCCATGTCGCTGCTCCGGCGCGGCGCCATCGCGCTGTGACAGCTCCAAGCTGTCGTGCCGCGTCACCGCGCCCGTGTGCCGTCTCCTGCGCGCCCACGGAGACAACGAGGGTGGCAGTTCGGTGGGGCGCGCAACGGCGGTGCGCGACGACAGCGACGCGCTGCCGACATCCGGCCGTGCTCCTCTGACACTGAGCGTCGTAGCGCCACGCTTGACATCCGCCTCCAACGCGGCACCCGCACGCGGCAGCGCGCCAAGCACCCAGGCTGCGCTGCATCGCCCGCGGTGCCGCATGCAGGCGCATTCCGGACACACACGCACAGCGCCGCACTGTCAGCGACACACACGTCACGCACCTGCGCACGCAGACACCCGTTGCCCGCCCGCAAACGCACGGAGAGACCCTGCTGTTCCTCGCTGCTTGAATGTGTGCTGCTGCCAGACGCGTGAGTGCGGTGACGTCGGCGAGTTGCGAGTTTGCGTCGTGGCCGTGACGCTGGACGCTCCCCACTGTACGCGGCCGGCGCGGCGAGGCACCCATATCGGCTTGCTCGCTCAGCCAACTGTGTAACCCCCCACCTGACAGCAGCCACCTTCCTCCCAGACGTCGTGGGCCGCACCGAGCAAGCGCACGGACGAGGTCGCGAGGGGCGCAGTGCTGATGCGCGGTGGCGGCCGCGTGCTGCGCTGCAGCGGCCCAGTCGCGCAGCAGCAGTCTTGCGTTGTGTGTCCGCCGCTCTGTTCGCGCATCAGCGTGCGCAGTCACGTGCACACAGACCCCAGAGATCACCGGCGTCTCAGCGGACGCAGCGTCGGAGGCACCGGCACGAGGGCTTGGCTGCAACAACAACAGCGGGAGCACCGTGCGCCGCAAGGGCGCCCGGACGAGGACGGGAGAGCGCGGCCAGACACGACGCGGGGCCTCACACCGGCCGTCGGCATCCCTGAGCAGATCCGCAAGCTCGTCAACCAAAATGCGTCTCCTTCATCCCGTCCGGCAGCACCAGCGCGCTTCCCTCGACGTTCCACCGACGCAGACGGTCCGCGACGCTCTGCTCCAGCTTGCCCGTCAGATTCTTGCACGCATCAACGTACAGCTCCTCAAGCGCGCACAGTCCCTCCGGCAGCCTCCGCATGTCGCTGTAGCTTGCCCTCAGCACCCGCAGCCGCATGGCACCGCCCAGCACCTCCGCCGCGTCCTCCCAGTCCAGCTCTCTGCAGGACGCAAGATCCAGCTCCTCCAGCGCGTCCATGCCCCTAGGTAGCTTCCGCACGCTGCTGAACGAGGCTCTCAGCACTCGCAGCCTCGCAGCACACGACGCAGGCAGGAACGCCTCGCCGTCCAGCTGCTTGCAGCCTCTCACGTCGAGCACCTCCAGCGCCGTCAGCCCCTCCGGCACCCTCCGCATCCCCGTGCCCCCAGCAGCCAGCACCCGCAGCTCCACAGCGCCCGTCAGCGCAAGCTCGGGCTGCAGCCTTGTGCATCTGGTCACGTGCAGCTCCCGCAGCGCCCGCATCCCCGCGGGCAGCCTGCCTAGATCGCTGTAGTCGGCGCGCAGCACGCGCAGCCCCGCCGCAGACGACGCCGGCAGGCACGCCTCGTCCGGGCGCCGGCACCCGCGCACACTGAGCTCCTCCAGCGCGCACATCCCCTCAGGCACCCTCCGCAGGCTGGTGAAGTCGGCCCTCAGCACCCGCACCCGCCCAGCGCTCGACGCCGGCAGGAACGTCTCGCCCTCCAGCCGTTCGCACCCGGTGACGTCCAGGACCTCGAGCGAGACCATGCCCTCCGGCACGCGCTCCAGCCTCGTGAAGCACACCTGCAGCTCCGTGATGCCCGCTGCCACGCCCGCAGGCAGCCACTCCCGCCCCCACCCGCCCACCACGTCCAGCCCAGACACTGCCACGTCCAGGCACCGCAGGCCCGTCATCTCCGCCGAAACCGCCGGCGCCGACGCCAGCTCACGCCGGCCGGCCTCCGTCTGGGCTAGGGCCCGCAGCAGATCCCGATCTCCCCCCTCCACGCGCACCACCGCGGACGGCACGCCCACGTCGCAAGTGCCTGCGCGGTGATACACCACCCACTCCCCGCGCCCCGTCGCCCACCCGACCTCCGACCTCGTCCCCTCCGACACCTGCCCCTCCAGCCGCCGCGCCACCGTCTGCCCCACACGCCCCGCCTCTGCGCAAGAGCTGCCTGCGTGCCGTGACCACCACCTCGCGCCGTCGCAGCTGTCCAGCACCGCGGCCATCATCGCCGACGACGTCGCCGCCAGCGCGATGCGCGACTTGCGCGGCAGCGTACGGATGACGCTGGCCAGGGGACCGTCCCGCCCGCACTGAATGTCCTCCAGCTGATGCTGCTTGGGCCGTGCGCATTTTGAGCGCTTGGACGCGCCCATGTCGCTGCTCCGGCGCGGCGCCATCGCGCTGTGACAGCTCCAAGCTGTCGTGCCGCGTCACCGCGCCCGTGTGCCGTCTCCTGCGCGCCCACGGAGACAACGAGGGTGGCAGTGCGGTGGGGCGCGCAACGGCGGTGCGCGACGACAGCGACGCGCTGCCGACATCCGGCCGTGCTCCTCTGACACTGAGCGTCGTAGCGCCACGCTTGACATCCGCCTCCAACGCGGCACCCGCACGCGGCAGCGCGCCAAGCACCCAGGCTGCGCTGCATCGCCAGCGGTGCCGCATGCAGGCGCGTCCTGGACACGCATACGTAGCGCCGCACTGTCAGCGACACACACGTCACGCACCTGCGCACGCAGACACCCGTTGCCCGCCCGCAAACGCGCGGAGAGACGACCCTGCTCCTCGCTGCTTGAATATGTGCTGCCAGACGCGCGAGTGCGGTGGGCTGCCGACCCGCGCGGTCGCCGTGACTGGACCTCGTGTGTGTGTACGCGGCCGGCACGGCGAGGCACCCATGTCGGCACTCGCGCTCACAGAAACGAGGACACCTCCCCCTGACAGCAAGGGATGCCTCACGTTGCACGGGCAGTACGGCCGCTGTTGCGCTCCGGCGCGCATCACGCTGCCAGGTGCTCCGCAGCGCGGTGGCGGCCGCGTGCTGCGCTGCAGCGGCCCAGTCGCGCGGCAGCAGTCTTGCGCTGTGTGCGCCGCTCTTTTCGCGCATCAGCATGCGCAGCCACGTGCGCACAGACTCCAGCGATGATGGACATCTCAGCGGACGCAGCGTCGGAGGCACCGGCACGGGGTCTTGGCTGCGACAACAACAACAGCGGGAGCACTGTGGGCTTGTTTGTACTTCGCTGAGCTGCAAGGGCGCCCGGACGGGGATGGGAGAGCGCGGCCAGACGCGACGCGGGCGACCATGACGCGGGGCTTCACACGCGCCGTCGGCATCCCTGAGCAGATCCGCATCCACCTCACCCGAAACTTGTCGTCTCCTCCATCCCCTCTGGAAGCACCAGCCCGCTCCCCTCGACGTTCCACCGACGCAGACGGTCCGCGACGCTCTGCTCCAGCGTCCCCGTCAGATGCTCGCACAAAGTAACGTACAGCTCCTCCAGCGCGTGCAGTCCCTCCGGCAGCCTCCGCATGTCGTCGCTGTAGCTTGCATTCAGCACTCGCAGCACCGCAGCACCGCTCAGCACCTCCGCCGCGTCCACCCAGTCCAGCTCTTTGCACCACTCCACCACCAGCTCCTCCAGCGCGTCCATGCCCCTCGGCAGCTTCCGCACGTTGCTGCGTGAGGCTCTCAGCACCCGCAGCCTCGCAGCGGACGACGCGGGCAGGAACGACTCGCCGTCCAGCTGCTTGCAACCATAGACGTCGAGCTCCTCCAGCGCCGTCAGCTCCTCCGGCACCCTCCGAAGCCCAGCGCTGTTCACCCTCAGCACGCGCACCATGGGAGCGTTGCGCAGCGAGCCCACGTCCAGCGACTTGCAGTTTCTCACGTCGAGCACCTCCAGCGCCGTCAGCCCCTCCGGCACCACCCGCATCCCCGTGCCCCCAGCATTCAGCACCCGCAGCTCCGCAGCGCCCGTCAGCGCAAGCTCGGGCCGCAGATCCCCGCACCAGTCCACGTGGAGCTCCCGCAGCGCCCGCATCCCCGCAGGCAGCCTGCACAGAGCGCTGTTGCCGGCGCGCAGCACCCGCAGCGCCGCCGTGGACGACGCCGGCAGGCACGCCTCGTCCAGGCTCCAGCACCCGTACACACTGAGCTCCTCCAGCGCGCACATCCCCTCAGGCACCCTCCGCAGGCTGCTGTAGTTGGCCCTCAGCACCCGCACCCGCCCAGCGCTCGACGCCGGCAGGAACGTCTCGCCCTCCAGCCGTTCGCACCAGCTGACGTCCAGGACCTCGAGCGAGACCATGCCCTCCGGCACGCGCTTCAGCCTCGTCCCGCGCACCCGCAGCTCCCTGATGCCCGCCGCCACGCCCGCAGGCAGCCACTCCCGCCCCCACACACCCTCCACGTCCAGCCCGGACACTGCCAGGTCCACGCACCGCAGGCCCGTCATCTCCGCCGTCACCGCCGGCGCCGACGCCAGCTCACGCCGGCCGGCACCCGTCCGGGCCAGGGACCACAGCAGACTCCGATCTCCCGCCTCCACGCGCACCACCGCGGACGGCACGCCCACGTCGCAAGTGCCTGCGCGGTGATACACCACCCACTCCCCGCGCCCCGTCGCCCACCCGACCTCCGACCTCGTCCCCTCCGACACCCGCCCCTCCAGCCGCCGCGCCACCGTCCGCCCCACCCGCTCCTCCGCACGTGGGCTGCGTGCGTCCCCTGACCGCCACCTCGCGCCGTCGCAGCTCTCCAGCACCGCTGCCATCATCGCCGACGACGTCGCCGCCAGCGCGATGCGCGACTCGCGCGGCAGCGTACGGATGACGCTGGCCAGGGGACCGTCCCGCCCGCACTGAATGTCCTCCAGCTGATGCTGCTGGGGCCGTGCGCGTTTCGAGCGCTCGCGGGGCGCGCCCATGTCGCTGCGCCGGCGCGGCGCCATCGCGCTATGACAGCTTCAGATCGCCGTGTCGCGCTCTTCTGCCCGAACGCCGCCTCCTGCGCGCGCACCGAGACAAAGAGGGAGGCGGGTGGGAGGTGGGCCCCCCCGCAACGGCGGTGCGCGACGACAGCGACGCGCTGCCGACATCCGGCCGTGCTCCTCTGACACTGAGCGTCGTAGCGCCACGCTTGACATCCGCCCCGAGCGCGGCACCCGCACGCGGCAGCGCGCCAAGCACCCAGGCTGCGCTGCTTCGCCAGCGGTGCCGCATGCAGGCGCGTCCTGGACACGCATACGTAGCGCCGCACTGCCAGTGACACGCACGTCACGCACCTGCGCACGAAGACACCCGTTGTCCGCCCGCAAACGCGCGGAGAGACGCCCCTGCTGCTCCTCGCTGCTTGAAAGTGTGCTGCCAGACGCGCGAGTGCGGTGGGCTGCAGACCCGCGCGGTCGCCGTGACTGGACCTCGCGTGTGTGTGTACGCGGCCGGCACGGCGGGGCGCCCATGTCGGCATTCGCGCTCACAGAGTCGAGGACACCTCCCCCTGACAGCAAGGGATGCCTCACGTTGCGCGGGCAGTTCGGTCGCTGTTGCGCTCCGGCGCGCATCACGCCGTTCACTGACACCAGCGGGCGTGTGCGGCGTTCCACGCAGAGCGGGAGGTGGCGAAGGTCCTGCAAGCTTCCTCCCCCCGGCCGGATCAACGGAACTTCCTCCCCCGCATCGTTGCCAACGCCTGGGCT
>CAJZHL010000029.1:442500-545000 GCA_916048055.1 Pedinophyceae sp. YPF-701
ATCAATCGGGGTTGTGTTTCTCCGATATCTTCCCAACCATATGACTGATCAATCGGGGTTGTGTTTCTCCGATATCTTCCCAACCATATGACTGATCAATCGAGGTTGTGTCGCATCGATATCTCCCGAACCATATGACTGATCAATCGAGGTCGTGTCTCTTCGGTATCTCCCGAACCATGTGTTTGATCAATCGAGGTTTGTGTCTTGGGTATATGCCGAGTGGTCCAACTAGGGGGGCCGCCCGTCTTGGGTGTCTGCGTCAAGGGCCGTCTGAACTAGGGGGGCTGCTGTGGTGCAACGCTGTATTTTGACGACGTTTGCGGTGCGGTGTGTCGTTTCTGGGCTGCCCGCCAATTTTCAGTTTGAATCTGACAGACGCAGCTGGCGGACTCATACCGGAGGGGTCAGGGGGGTCTTGGGTGTGTGGGGCTTTATTGCCTGGTGAGACCAGCAGTTGCGCACAGTCTTCTCGGTCTGTGCGCGTGGTCGATCGCGAATTTTTCGCCCGAGGTGAGTTCCTCTCCTTGCGCTGATTCTTTTGAATGGCGGCTCGCGGGGGTTTCGCGCCCTGTCAAGCAGCAGCGCGGTCTTGTCTGACTCCGAGTATGAGTACTGTAGCTTTGGCATTCCTGAACACATGGTCGCGAGTTCGAGTGCCACGGTGTGTTCTTTTTGAAATTCTCGAAATTTAGTTGAAATTTCGATTAATTTTCGAGTTTGGCTCACACTCATACTTCACGTTAAACTGCTCCGCAGCGTGATGGCTGAACCGATGGACGTGGATGCTGCCATCCAGCGGCAGTATACTCAGCGCCTCGCCGAGGCCCTCAACCCGGAGATTCAGGAGAGAGTCAAACAGCAACTCGGTGATCCCGCGCACAATAAGCGGGTCGTCGACGCAGCTGTCGCGTTGATCAATCCGTCGGTGGGGTTGTGGGGTGGTTACCAGGTCAAGAAGAAGACGGGCACGCATTGGTTGCTGCGTGTGCGCGCCGACTACGACTGCGCGAAGCTTCTGCGCCGCAACTACGTCGAGCGCGTCAGCGTGTACACGGCGGTTGGACGGCCTACCTGGGTCAAGCTCATCCTGAAGGGGCGAGGGAAGGCCAAGTCGCAGCTCGCGGCCGCCATGGTGCAGGCCGATCCGGACATGTTCCTGAACCTGAACCCGGCCCACTTTAACGATGCGATCAACGACATGATGCAGCGGCGTGTCATCGATGGAGGCGGTGGGTTTCAGCAGCTCGGCGCTGGGCCTTCCGGAGCGGGTTCTGCTTCTCCGGCGGGGCAGCACTCTGCTTCTCCGGCGGGGCAGCAGCGCACGCCTTCGCCCGCAGGGCAGCGCACGCCTTCGCCCGCAGGGCAGCGCACGCCTTCGCCCGCAGGGCAGCGCTCTGCTACTCCGTCGGGGCAGCGCACGCCTCCCCCCGCAGGGCAGCGCACTGGCGCTTGTCCCGATACTGGCGCGACAAATCGCAACGATGGCGCGGGGGGTGAGGATCTCGACGCCCTGTGCGACGCCTTCCGTCGCGCCTTGCGCGATCGTGGCCACCACTCGGAGGTGGCGAGGCGGATTTTCGATGTGGCCAAGGGGGAGGGTGCGTCCGAGGCCATCATGGCGGCGGGGGGGTTCGCTGGCGGGGCGGGAGCGGTCGTCGCCGCCTTCGAAGGTGCGGTTGCTGAGGACTCGGCGGGGGGGCCGGACGGCATGTCGAACTCGATGTATGTGGTGTTCGGACACATAGAGTAGTAATTGACCACCCGCGCACGAAACGAAATGCGGGTGTGCTATCGTCCTGATCAAGGCGGCAGCGTGCTAGGAGTACTCGCGCGAAATGCCATGTGAGCGTGCCATCATGTGCAAACCCCGTCGTCGATCGTAGATCTCATCTCTGGTATACATAACATGTACCCCCCTGTCTTGAGGTCGAATTTGACGCCCCAGCGAACCCGCTCGACGGTGTCTCCTTCCTAGACCTCCGCGTGCGTCCGCATCCCGAATATCAGGGCTTCCTCCTGATCTCGCACTATGACAAACGCGGTCTGTTTCCTGAGAACATTCACCTCATACAGTACCCCCACGCTTCGTGTGCGCTGCTGCGACGACACCTTTACAACATCGTCCGCACCGAACACATCCGCGTGTCCAGCGAGGTGACTGACCGCGACAGCTACGTAGCCAAGATGTCGGCCATGATGCGCTGCATGCGTGCGCATCGAGGTTACTGCATGCGACAGGTCCTGGCGATCCACCGCGCCGCCTGCCGGACGCACCCGAGCCCGCATTTTGGCCCTGCCACGCCGGCGGGCCTGGCTGACCTCGTGCGTCGCCACGTGCAGTTTGCAGACCATACTGGCTAACCTGCTGACAGGGCGTGCCCGGCGCCCTGCAACTCGTCACCCTCATACATGATCCCGGCGCTGCGAAGCTGGCTCGGAACTATCCAGCCATGCCCGCACACATGACGCACTCTGTTACCCCCCCGATGTTGACATGTTGGCCATGCGCGTATTCCGTGGCCGCTAGACCGAGGTATGATCCCTTTTCGCATGACAGGCCACGCGCGGGGGACGGCGATGACGAGGAGAGCGGAGTAGCCGTCGGCGCGTCGCCACACAACGCGGACAATGCCGCAGACTCAGTCACCGCTGTCACCCAGCCGGTTGCCGACACCCCCTGGTACAAGCAGCCTAGGACGTGGACCAGCACTTCGGCGCGTCGGCTGGCGGGCGTCGTCCAGTACTCGCGCGGCTCGCCGCGTTGTTGCTGACGACGCCCGCCACTCACTCTAACTGATTGCAGGTCAGAGCCTTCCCTTGGCACATGATGGCACGCTCACATGGCATTTCGCGCGAGTACTCCTAGCACGCTGCCGCCTTGATCGGGACGATAGCACACCCGCATTTCGTTTCGTGCGCGGGTGGTCAATTACTACTCTATGTGCCAAGGGAAGGCTCTGACCTGCAAGGTAAGGCTCTGACCTGCAATCAGTTAGAGTGAGTGAGTGGCGGGCGTCGTCAGCAACAACGCGGCGAGCCGCGCGAGTACTGGACGACGCCCGCCAGCCGACGCGCCAAAGTGCTGGTCCACGTCCCAGGCTGCTTGTACCGGGGGGTGTCGGCAGCCGGCTGGGTGACAGCGGTGACTGAGTCTGCGGCATTGTCCGCGTTGTGTGGCGACGCGCCGACGGCTACTCAGCTCTCCTCGTCATCGCCGTCCCCCGCGCGTGGCCTGTCATGCGAAAAGGGATCATACCTCGGTCTAGCGGCCCCGGAATACGCGCATGGCCAACATGTCAACATCGGGGGGGTAACAGAGTGCGTCATGTGTGCGGGCATGGCTGGATAGTTCCGAGCCAGCTTCGCAGCGCCGGGATCATGTATGAGGGGGACGAGTTGCAGGGCGCCGGGCACGCCCTGTCAGCAGGTTGGCCAGTATGGTCTGCAAACTGCACGTGGCGACGCACGAGGTCAGCCAGGCCCGCCGGCGTGGCAGGGCCAAAATGCGGGCTCGGGTGCGTCCGGCAGGCGGCGCGGTGGATCGCCAGGACCTGTCGCATGCAGTAACCTCGATGCGTACGCATGTAGCGCATCATGGCCGACATCTTGGCTACGTAGCTGTCGCGGTCAGTCACCTCGCTGGACACGCGGATGTGTTCGGTGCGGACGATGTTGTAAAGGTGTCGTCGCAGCAGCGCACACGAAGCGTGGGGGTACTGTATGAGGTGAATGTTCTCAGGAAACAGACCGCGTTTGTCATAGTGCGAGATCAGGAGGAAGCCCTGATATTCGGGATGCGGACGCACGCGGAGGTCTAGGAAGGAGACACCGTCGAGCGGGTTCGCTGGGGCGTCAAATTCGACCTCAAGACAGGGGGGGTACATGTTATGTATACCAGAGATGAGATCTACGATCGACGACGGGGTTTCGGGGGGCGGGGTGGGGGGGCGGGGGTGGGTGTTGAAGTAGCGGTACAGTGCGTTCGCGAGAGAGAAATTGTCGTCGATGTAGCGCCTGGAATAACGGAAAGACCCCAAGACCTTCAGCCAAGCGACGTCGCCAGTGCTCAACCAGCGGTCGCGAAACTGGCAGAGGAACGCGAGCTCATGCCGGAACATGTAGCAGTTCGCGAGGTGGGGGGAGGCCGAGAGCCCCATGGGCACACCGCAGGTCTGGTGATATACGACGCCCCCGAACACCACGTAGGCGCGTTTGACGAGGATGTGCACGAGACCATGAAGTTGCTCGATGCTCGGTGCCCATTTCCCAACCATGCCGTCCGCGTCCGGCAGCTGCGCCACCCACCACCACGTCTCCCTCGCGTCAAACGCGGGTTGCAAGTCGATCAGGAGGTGTTGCCCTGGATGCAGTGCAAAAACAGCGTCGATGTGTTCGATGACGCAGTCGATGAGGCCGGTCCCGTGGTCCGCGCTCGTCTCGTGCCGGATGTGCGTGTAGAGCCGCTTGATGTCGGCGCCCAGCAGCAGAGGTGGTTGTTGAGCATGTATCGCTGAGCGTGGTGGGTTGTCATGTAGATACGCGGTCACCATGTCACGCATGCCGCGGCTGGAGTCCACCAAGAAGGGCGCGAAGCTGCTGCAGAGGTCCTCCGGGACGCCGTCGAAGATGGAGCTCCAGACCTCCACGAGGGTGGCGTGGCACATGAGCGCGCCGAGGGCCTTCGTCAGCAGCTGCGCTGCGGGGCGCGTGATGTCGCTCGAGCAGTCCGAGATGTACCGCACGTCCACCTTGGCCTTGTGAAGCTTCATCGTCCCGTAGTAGTGCGGTAGACCACCGCACTCGCGTTCGGTGCGTATTCCTGGTAGCTGCAGGTTGTCCAACATAGCCTCCGTCGTGTTAGCGACGTTCACCACGTGCCTGGCATGCGTGATGTTGGCATTTGCCGGCTCGTTGACAGCGAAAGCGTCGTTGCTGTGCAGGTCGTGCAGGAGGACCTCGATGTAGGCGCGCCGACACACGAAAACCAAATTCCCGGCGTTCTTGTCCATGGTCGTGATGGTGAGGCGTGTCGCGTCTCGCCGCAGAGCCACGCGATCGTCGGGCTGAATGTCCGCCAGCGGCGGGGGCCATGGAAGGCGGAACCCGGGTTGAAGAGCGGGTTGGAGTGCCGTTTGCGTAGCAGCAAGTATAGCATCAATGTACGGCATGCACGCTGCCGCGTCCATGTCGGCGGCCTTGCTGACGCGTTTCGTCCACCCGAGCAGCGGCTTCTGGTAGGCTTCAACGATGCTAGCTACGGTCGCGCTCGTGGCTTGGTGCAGCTCCGGGACGTGTCGGTGCTTGGCACCGCCGACGGCGAACAAACGGCGGTACGCGGTGCTCTGGATGCCCGCCGCAGCAGGGTCCAGCGTGCAGAGGTGCCGCACAGGCTCGCCGTCGATCTGCCAGTAGGGGTCCTCGAGCGTGAAGTGGCGTCGTAGGTCCGGTCCTTGGTGTTGCGCACAGTCGCACTGCGTCGCCATGATGTCGTACAGGCGACTGCGTGCAAACTTGGCAACTCCGCTGTGCGTGCACACCGAGCGCGACAGCGGTGGAAACCTGACCGAATAGCGCGGGGCCACCAGAAACAAGCCATCCATACCTTCGCGGATACGCTCAGGTAAGAGGTTGAGAAAGTCATCATTATTGACGAGGGTTTCGAGGGGGGCGAGGCTAGCCAGGGGGGTAGGGAAGTCGTGGATCATGAGGGTACGGCTCGCGAGGTCGATGTCTGCGACGGGAGGGTAGTGGTGGTTGATGGCGGCCTGCAAAACGGTGCGGGCACTGTCCAACATCTGCTGTGTGTAAAAGGGCTCGTCGAGACCCAGGTTAAGCGCATCGGGATGCATGTGCGACACGCAGTGATGGAGGGAGAAGAGGTATTTTCCGATGTTCGCTGCCGTGCAATGGTTCACCGCGCGTCTCCAATGATCGAGCTCTGTGTCGCCGGCGCGGCGGAACAAAACAACGTCAAGAAGGAGGCGAGTCTGTTAGATATACTCGCGTGTACCGAGGCGCGGAGACATGCCTGCGATAGCGGGGGGCAGGGACAACGCTGGTGCCGTAGTTGTGAGGCAGTTGTCAGCGTCGAGGTGGATGGTACGTTGATGCGTGGAGGAGATGGCAAACGTTGGCTGGAAGAGGGTCGCCAGCGCTGGGAGCCCACTCGGGCCGGGCGGGACGGGGAAGTCGTTGTGGGGGATCGCTACGGGGTGGGGGTCAGCGGCGATTTGGAACGCCAGGGGGGATAGAGGCCATGGGGCAGCATCAGAGTGGCCAGCTCCGTAGCCGAAATTCCACATGCCCTTGCAGTAATTGAGGCCGCCGGGGTGTGTGGAGCCCAGACAGCGTATCATGGTCTGCTCCCAGGCCAGGGAGTAGGTGCGGAACTTGTGGAACCAGGCCTTCAAAGCGTCCGGGCTAGTCGCCGGCGGGATGGGCACCTGGCGTGCGAAATTGATGCGAAAGAGGGGCACGATGGTGAAGTCGCGCCACGGGACATGGCCGTTCGGCGACTGCGCCCCCACTCGTCGCATAAACTCGTAAAGCGGGGTGTGCACGGCGTTCGGATGGTGCGTGAATGCTGCATCAAAGTGCTCCTGCAGTCGTTCGATCGCTGTGCGGTATGTCTCCCCGACATAGTAAAAGAAGGGGTATTTCCGGCACAAGAGGACATAGACCCCCCCGCGCGCCGCAAGCGGGGGGTTTGCCGTGACCGATGGTAGCGCGGCGAGGTCCGAGAGCGCCGGCGGGGGCGGTGGGAAAGGAGCGCTCGGTGGGGGGCACGGGTGCGGGTATGCGGGCGCCCGTTCGTCGCGGGGCACGTAGTCCCAGTAGGGTCGAGGGGCTAGTGCGGAGGCGGGGTGGGAGGGTGTGTGGTGGGGGCTTGGAGGGGGCCAGGCACGGGGAGATGCCTGCGGAGCAATAGCGGCCGCGATGCGGCGTGCGTGCGTGATGCTGGGTCGAAAGTATGATCCCTTTTCGCATGACAGGCCACGCGCGGGGGACGGCGATGACGAGGAGAGCTGAGTAGCCGTCGGCGCGTCGCCACACAACGCGGACAATGCCGCAGACTCAGTCACCGCTGTCACCCAGCCGGCTGCCGACACCCCCTGGTACAAGCAGCCTAGGACGTGGACCAGCACTTCGGCGCGTCGGCTGGCGGGCGTCTTCCAGTACTCGCGCGGCTCGCCGCGTTGTTGCTGACGACGCCCGCCACTCACTCTAACTGATTGCAGGTCAGAGCCTTCCCTTGGCACATGATGGCACGCTCACATGGCATTTCGCGCGAGTACTCCTAGCACGCTGCCGCCTTGATCAGGACGATAGCACACCCGCATTTCGTTTCGTGCGCGGGTGGTCAATTACTACTCTGTGTTCGGACACATCTACCAGAAACTCCGTGATATGTTTGCCGCGGTGGGCGAGAGCAGCTCTGACGTTCGGATGACAATCAGACTCCCGGCAGGACACGGCGTTGGGTTGAGAATCAGACACTATGAAGCGGACTCAGAGGCCAACTCAGAGGACAACTCAGCATCCACGTGACCAAAAAAAAGCCGGTCGCGGAAGGGTTTGCCCGTCGTTGGCGCCGGAGAAGAGATGTGAGACCCAGTTGCAGACCCACCATGCCTCACAAGTCGGTTGCGAAAAGGCGCCTGGCCGCGAGGCAGCGCCAGGCGCGTCTCCGTGGCTCCGCGGAGCATGTCGCTGCCGAGAAAAAAGTCAGGCGCTCTCGGGTTCCTTGTGCCAAGTGCGGCAAGCTCGTCTCCAAGCGGAACATGGCGCGCCACAGGAGGCTCAACTGCTGGTCCTCCACAGCTGACAAATTTTGACGCCGATTTTTGACAGCCGCCTTAGCACGGCGCGCTGTTCGAAAACGCCAAGGAGTGGCTCCTGCTCTGTCTCACAAGCGGCGCCACCCCGGAGGAAGTCGCGCAAGCGGTAGAGCCGCTACCCATTGCGTTCAAAGTTAGCTATCAAGAAAGCTTCGGCAGCCTCCTGCAGCAGCAGGATGGCCGAAGACTGCATGCGCAGCTCGGGGTCGATGTCCCGTGTGATCTCCTTCACGTCGGCCTGGAATGCCCGCATGTCGATCTCCAGGTGGATGGATGAGCAGTACTTGCGCAGTTCGCGGCGGTATGCCTCCTTGGCCCTCCTCGTCGTGCTCCTCGTCACTCGTACACCCGCAGACTTGCGGTGCTTGATCGCGTGCTTGTCCTGTTTTTTCATCACCATCTCGTCACTCGCAGTGTCAGTGACACGCCGAAGTCACCCCTTTCGTTTTTCGCGGGCGGTCACCGAAACCCGAACAGTGGTCAGAGGGGGTGCGGAAGTGCCCGTGGACCGAGGGTACGATACCACATGCGAGGTCAGGGGGCGCGTCAGACGCAAACTCCGCCATGCCTTACGAGTCGCCTGCGAAAAGGCGCGAGGCCGCGAGGGACCGCGAACGGTGCGTGCCGGAAGCGCATCCTTTTTTTCGCACACCCCTAGCAAAAAGCGCGCATGCTCGACACTCCCCGTGCTTGCTGGCGCCGCAGGCGGTATGTGACGCAGATTCTGGACGCCGACGGCCAGGTGGGCTTCGCGGCCGCCAGGCGCAGCCTGGACTGGGCGGATGTCGTCAAGTACTGCTACCGCGGCCAGATCACCTTCTCGCGGCGGGACCCGCCCATGAACCCGGTCGTGGCGGTGGAGAGCGCCAAGCTCATGCGCGAGTCGCTGTCGCAGTCGCGCATCATGTCCCCGGACCCGTTGGAGCTGCATCGACGCGTGGCCGACGCGGTGCGCCGGGCCCGGGACGAGATGGAACGCGGGGTGTGGGTCAACCCGTGCACCCCCAGGCAGCAGCAGGAGGCCTCAAGGGCGGACCCCGCCCCCGCCGCCGGGACACTGTGAGCTTGGCAAACCGACTCCCCTCGGTCTCGGCGAAAAACTTGCACGGCGAAAAAATGGATACCACGGTCTACCTCGAAGCTTTCCTGAGCCGCGATTTGGATTTCTGGTTCAGGAACGTGATGGACGCGGTCGGTCTGCCGCTCCCGCGTGACCCGCGGCGCCACGCGGCCTTCGTGGACCGGACCTGGCGGCTGCTGATCGACGCGCACGAGGAGCTGCACAAGCCCCTGGCGGACAGGGTCTTCGGGGGCCACCTCGCCGTCGAACTCGACCCGGAGCGGGGCGTGGACCTCGTCAACCAGTTTCAGTTTTTGCAGAAGGACCTCGTCGCTCGCCTGGAGGCCACCCTGGAGGTCGTCACAAAGGACGAAATGAGAGTTCCGTACCGCCTGCGCGAGTACGTCACCCCGGTGCGCATCCGCTTCTGCATGCGGGGCAGGGGCTACTGCAGCGACCCTGTCGGCGACTGGGTCTACAAATTTAGGCCAATCGAGTACGACACGGTCGTGGACGCGGTGCTGCCCAAGTTTTTCTTCCGCAACCGCGTGCTGTTCAAGTGGCACGACTACGAGACACTCACCGTCACGGACAAGAAGGCGCTGGACCTGTGCCGGAAGCCGTGGGAGATCACCTACTCATACGAAATCGCTTGCTACGAAGATTTTGCTCGCGTGGGATTTCCATACGACGGTATGCGGCTGTGCTGGCTGCGCTTGGAGCCCGTACCCATGGTCGAGTCTCACGAGGCCCCCCAGGGAGGCGACGCGGTGTGAGCAGCCGTCCGCAACCTAGGGACGAGCTGGAACGCGGGGTCAACCCGGTGGCCGAGTTTGTCAGGCAGCAGCAGGAGGCCTCAAGGGCGGACCCCGTCCCCCCCGCCGGGACACTGTGAGCCTGGCAAATCCGACTCCCCTCGGTCTCGGCGAAAAACAGCAGACACACATCGGGGCCCCTCCCCGTGCGAAAAACCCCCACGGTGGTGTGACTTTTTTGGCGCAGTTTTTCTCCCACCCTCCCATCAGAAATGGATGAAGAAGAAACTGCCAACCAGTTTGTCGACGCCTTCCTGGACGGCGACCTGGAGTTCTGGCGCACCAATGTCCTCCCCCTCACGAGGTCAACGGCCTCGGGCAACCCGACGACCTACGTCTCGCGCAGGCTCCTGCGGCAGGTCGGCGGCGACGGCGTGCCCTTCGCCACGCGGCGGCAGCGGCTGGCGGACCGGACCTGGCGGGAGCTGCTCTCGACCCGCGAGGACCTGCACGAGCCGCTGGGCGACAGGGTGTTCGGGGGCCAGGTCGACCTGGCCCGCGCCCGGGAGCTGGTGAACGAGTTCGCGTTCCTGCGCGAGGACCTGGCCGACCGCCTGCAGGGCAACAACCCGTGGTCCGTGCGCGACTTCGTCACGGGCGTGCAGATCCGGTTCCGGTCCGCCCCGGACGGGGAGTCCCCGGACGCCCCCGGGGTCAACCGCGCGGTCGACCGCCTCGTCTACGTCATCGTGCCGAGGTGGTTCGCCCAGTCCGCGACCATCGACGAGTGGATCGAGGTCGGCGAGCACGTGTCGTTCGACACCGTCCGTCTGGCGGTCCGCCTGAGCGACACCGCGCAGGCCCTCCTGAACATCTACGACAGGGACGGGGCCTCCGGGGTGCTCCACATGCGGTTCGAGCGCCTCAACATGCCCGTGGTGGCCAACTCCAACGGCGACCTGCTCATCCAGGCGCTCAACGCGACGTTCACGCGCGCGGGCGTGCACGGCACGGCGCTGCTCCTGGACACCCACAGCGTGTCGGACTGGCTGCAGCGCCCCTGCCGCGTGACGGACGAGCGGAGCTGCATGTGGGACGCCCTGCGGTACGACCTCCGGGACTTCTTCGACGCCGACTGGAACCCGGACCTGGACAAGGCCACCCGGAAGAAGCTGGGCGCCAAGTGGCTGAACAAGCTGGCGTCGCGCCGCGGACCAGCCACGCTGCCCGAGGTCGCCGCGTTCCTGAACGGCAACAACATCAGGCTGGTCGTCCGGGACCCCCTGGACAGGGTGGTCTGCGAGTTCGAGCAGGGTTGCAGCGCGCGCGGGAACCGGGCGCGGTCCAGGGTCCAGCTGTACGTGTGGGACGACCACGCCTTCGCGTGCCCCACGGGCCAGTGCCACCGCCCGCGGAAAACGCCGTCCCGCAAGGGGCCGGACCTGGACTTCGGCGGCAGCTGGGAGGAGGCGGTCGCGCTCCTGCGGGACCCCGATGCCCACGGGACCGCCCTGTTCTACGGCCCGCTCGTCGACCTGCTGGACAGGTGCATCGACGAGCTGCGCGTCCACCCCCGCGCCACCCTGTTCCCCACGGGCGACGCGGTCCAGGAGATCGCGTTCCGCAAGGGCGACAACCTCCTGAGGTTCGTGAGCGCGAGCCCCGACTGCGTCGAGACCGTCGACGTCGCCAACGAGAGGCAGCACCAGTGGACCCGCCGCATCATGCGGTGCTTCCTCGCGCCGGAGAAGATGTGTCACATCCCCGACCCCCTGTGCAAGCTGCTGGACGCCACGAGCCAGTACCTGCCGCACGGCAGGCTGACGGACCACCAGGACCTGGCCGGGTGCCGGGGCATCGACATCCGCCGGGCCTACACGACGGCCCTCCGGCAGGAGACGCGCGTCGACATCTTCGCTCCCTGGAGCCGCCCCGAGCCGTACGAGGCCGGGAGCGACATCGACCCGGACGCGTGGTACTTCGTCGCGCCCACGCAGAGGGACTTCGAGGAGTACCCGTCCCTCTTCACGGGAACGGTTAGCCGCGTCAAGGGGTACGCGCTCCGCGAGTTCCCCCCGCAGGGGCCCATCACCCACGTGCTCAGACCGTACGCGCGCGTGCTGAACGACGCCGCGGGGCTCGTCCAGGAGCTGTACAGGGACCGCGAGGTCTCCGACCTGTTCCGCAAGGACGTGGTGAACAAGGCCATCGGGTGCATGCGGCGCCGGAAGGTGAAGGGGCGTCGCACGATCGTCCGCACCGAGAACTCGGAATGGATCTCCGCGCTGCACAAGAGCTGTCCGGAGTTCAACCACGCGCACGACAAGCTCCGCCTCCTGCCCCTCGGTCGGCACGGACACACCTACGCGGTGCTGTCGAGGCTGACGCGCTCGGTCCGCACCGCCAGGGCGTTCCACGAGCAGATCCTGGCGCGCAACGCCTACAACGTGAGCCTGATCCTGCGGCTCGTCCGGAGCGAGGGCCTCCGGCCTCTGGCCATCTGCACCGACTGCGTGTACCACGACGGCCCCGCCGTCGCGGAGTCGACGAGGAAGCGGTGCCTGAGCTTCCAGACGCGCGCCGAGGTGACGCACAGGGTGTTCACCTTCCGCCCGGTCCTCCTGGACAGGGACCCCGACTTCCGGTCGTGGGTCGACCCCGCCCCCGACGGCCCGGGCGACCGCGTGCTGATCCTCGGCAGCCTGCCGGGGTGCGGCAAGACGCACATGACCCTCGAGCTCGCCGGGGCGGACAGGACGCGGTGCGTCGTGGCCGTGTCCGACAACGCGCGGGCCCGGAGGTTCCGCAAGCTCGGGTTCCCCCACGCGGTGACGTGCCACTACCTGCTCGGCGTGGGCATCACCCCCGGCTCCCTGGGCCACAAGTGGCGGCGTCCCCCCTGCGTGGACACGCTGATCGTGGACGAGGCCTTCACGATCCCGCCCGACATCCTCGCGCGCCTGGTGTTCCACGCCGACAGGTACGACCGCGTGCTGGCCAACGGCGACCCGTACCAGGCGAAGCCCCCCGGGTGCGCGCTGGGGCTCGAGGACCACGTCACGGCCGTCAAGAGCCTGTGCCAGGGGGGGCGGCTGATCGCCCTCGACGGGAGCCACACCATGGGCGCGCAGATGCAGCAGACGATGCACGCGTACAAGGACAGGCTGTTCCACCGGGGCCCCAAGGAGAGCATGGCGGTCCTCGAGGAGTTCCCCCGCCTGTCGATCGACCAGGTGGCCCTCGCGTACGAGGACACCCTGAACATCGTCCAGATGAACGCCACGGCGGCGTCGCTGGTGAACAAGACCTCGGGCGGCACGATCCAGCCCGCCCGCCACACCTGGATGACGCGGGGGCGCATCGGGAACCTGCCCGTCAACACGCAGCTGACGGCGTACGAGTCGGTGGTCCTGCGCCTCGACGTCCGGGACGGCTCCGTCGCGGCGACGTTCGAGCCCGGGGAGCTCCGCGTGCACAACGAGGAGGACGAGCAGGTCGCGATCTCCCACGAGGACCTGCTCCTGCGCTGCGTGCCGGACCCGGAGCACAACACGACCATCTACCGGGTCCAGGGCGAGCGCACGCGGCGGCTGGTCGTGCTCCACTACAGCAAGCTCATGCACGACCCGCACTTCGTGTGGACGGCCATCAGCAGGGTGTACGACCTGGCTCAGATCCGGGTGTGCGAGGACGACCGGATCGCGCTGCTGCACTACCGGGCTATAGCCGCCCGCATACCGGGCTACATGTCCCAAGACCGCGAGCGGCGCGGCATGGGCGACGCGCTCCCGGCCGGCTACGTCACCCCCAAGGCGGCCTACGAGATGGTCAAGCGCCAGAGGTTCCAGTGCCACTGGGCGTGCGGCACCGTCCTGCAGCCCCACAACACGGTGCTGGACCGCCTGGACACCGACGGGCTGCACACCGTCGACAACGTGGTGGCCAGCTGCGAGGTCTGCAACCTCGGAAGGGCGGCGGTGCAGACGAACGAGCAGGCAGCGAGGTGAGCGAAAAAAAAAGGCGGTCGAGGAAGGGTTGTCCCTCCTCACGGCGAGTGGCGGCGGGTCGGGTCGTTGCTGGGCCTGCCGAAGAAGATCCGCCGCCTCAGCCGGTTCGCGTACGCGAGCCGCGAGCCGGGAGCCAGGTTCAGGTCCCTCTCCTTGGGCACCCAGTCCCAGGCGTGGCGGTCGCGTGTGATGTTGTGGACCCAGTCGGGGCGGTTGGCGGCGATCATTTTCGTTCTGACAGTTGCATGACAAATTTTCATTTTCAGTACCGCAGGCTGGTCACCCGCCCGCCCGAGCACACGATGGCGGCCGACGACCTCACGACCACGACCGGGCGCTCGTCGCTGGCGTTCGCCGTCCGCAGGACGCAGGGCAGGTTGTTGTCCTTGCTGTCGAGGCCCGACAACGACTCGAGCATGGGCAGCGACAGGGGGAACGCGAAAACGCTCGCGCTGGAGTAGTTGGCGCTGGTCGGGATGGACAGCGCGCGTGGATGCAGGCACTTGGCCTGGGCGATCGCCTCGGGCCCGGCGCGGTACTGGTGCACGGTGGTGCCCGCGATGTCGAGCGAGGTCTGGTCGTTCGCGTTCGTGGACTTGAAGGTGGTCAGAGCGCCCGCGTACAGCTCCTTGATGCGACCCACCCCGGTGTCCTTGGCCGCCGCGTAGTCGACGGGGCGGCGCCCCATCAGGATGGCGTCCGCGGACGCGCTGTTCAGGGAGAACTGCAGCTCGGTCGCGCCGGAGGGGAACTCGAAGCTGGTGTGGCGCGTGTACGCCAGGGAGACGCCCTCGCTGCTGGCGCGCTGGATGAGAGCGTCGGTCACATCGCGGCCCACCGACACGGTCGGGACGTGCAGCTTGATGTTCTTGATCGAGATCGACGCGTTGGCGGTCGCGCCGTCGGGCACGACGGCCGTGTTGCCCGCGTCGGCGCGCACGCGGAGCTCGATGGTGATCTCGCCGATGAGGTCCATGCACAGCAGCCCCATGCCGTCGAAGCAGAGCCAGTCCGTGAACGCGAGGGCGGTGTCGACGCCCCCCGCGAGGGTGTGGTCCTCCTGGTTGGCGAAGGGGCGGTTGGCGCTGGACTTGTCGTGGCGCATCAGCATCTCCATCTGCGCGGCCGCGGCGTGGTCGTGGATGCTCGACAGCGGCTGACCGTTGACCATGACGTCGACGCGCGAGAAGAGCTGCGCGGTGGACCCCGTGATCTTCGACGCCTGGGGGACGTTCACGTTGAACGCCATCGACAGGCCCTGCGGGTCGATCCAGCCCGTGTTGGGCAGGCGGAACACGATGGAGTCGCCCGAGGTGGCGGTGGAGGCCGACATCGGGGAGACGGTCGCCACGTTGCGGCGGGTCTCCCCGGAGAACTGGCGCGCGACGCTGATGAGACCGGACATTTTGATTCTGACCCCGCGCGACAAAAAAAACTCTCACATCTGCGATCTGGCGATGAACTGGAGGTACTGCTGGGTGTGGTCGGTGGGCTGGACGCTGAGCGTCAGGAACCAGTCGGTGGTGACGGCCTCGCCCGAGCCCAGGTCCTCGAACCAGACGTCGAAGAAGTCCAGGTCGCTGTGCCGGACGGTCTGGCGCATGGACGCGCCGCAGGGGTCCTGGTACACCAGGCGGGGGCACCCCAGGGTCGGGACGCTGGCCAGGAGGTCGCGCACGCCCGAGTCGCCGTCGTAGCTGGTGGCGAACGAGGCGTGGACGCCCACCTGCGGGGCGTTGCCGACGTCGAGCATGTGGAGGGACGACAGGTAGACGTCGAGCTTCTTGGCCCTGCCCAGACGCAGGAGACGCGCGACGCCGAAGGTCCACCGGTCGCCCACGCGGGTGCCGTTGCGCGAGTCCAGGTGGACGTGCCAGACCATTTTTTCAGAGCGGAACGAAATTCAGAACCAGCATCCAGTCCTTTTCCGACAGGTCGGTGTCCGTGGGGATGGCGCCGTTCCGGTTCCGCAGCGTGAAGGTGATCGGGTTGTTGAGGGCCGTGCCCGTGACCACCGCGTGGGCCCGGCTGGGGATCGGGTGCCCCTCGCCCGCCCCGATGTACCCGATGACCTTGCTGTTGGTGCCCGTCCGGGTGTCCCAGCCCTGGATGTAGTCGACGCACGACATCTCCAGGGTGAAGTACAGGTTGAGGTCCCCGCGGCGGTGACCAGCGGACTCACGGACTCGAGGATGACGGCGTGTTCCCCGTCCAGCTCGATGGTGGACACGGGGGGGCTGATGATGAACTGCCCCAGGGCGCCCCCGGGGTCCCTGTCCTTGGAGCAGACGATCACCTGGCGCGCGATCTTGTCCCTGGGCGCGCGCGGCTCCTCGGGGGCGCTCGCGAAGAACGACATTTTACAGAGGGGTGTCTAAATTTTTTCGAAACTTCACGCTCTCGTGCTCGGCGAAGTGCACGAGCATGTCGAAGGGCCCCTGCGTGGCCCGCTCGTACATGTCCAGGATGGCCGCCTCGTCGTTGTGGCGGTCGCTGAGGTCCTCGGCGATCATCTGCTTCTCCCTGTCGGCGAACCCGCCGGACAGCACGTAGCAGTTGACGTTCTGGCGGATCGTCTTCGGCACCGAGTTGACCCACCGCTGCACGGCGAACAGGAAGCTGATGCCCAGATGGCGGTGTCGCAGCACGGCCTTGATCATCGGGTGGTTCTTCGAGGTCGGGTACACGTCGGCGTTGCCCACGCAGTCGTCGAACACCACGAGGACGTGCGGCTTGACGTCGGCCAGCTTCCGGTCGGGCTCCCGGAAGTCCTCCGCGATCAGCATCTCGATGCCCTCATCGTCCAGGCGCTTCTCGCCGTGCCTCATCCAGTGGTCGTACACCTCCGCGTACCGCCTCTCGACGTCCCGGCGGTGCAGCCTGAACTCCTGGTCCGCCAGGAACGTCCTGAGGGCCTGCGAGGGCTGGCCGATGCTGTCGACCCGGCCCGGGTGCCGCTCCGCGAAGTGCTTGGTCTTGGCGTCGTACACGGAGGTCGGCGACACCCAGTACACGTGGTCGACCTGCCCCCACCGCAGCAGCTTGTCGGCGAAGTCGAGCAGGAAGGAGGTCTTGCCGCCCCCCCGCTTCGCGCAGCACACGCCCAGCAGGGCGCAGGACCCACCGAGCGGAGGCATGCCCGGGACGCGGGGACGCGGAGGGTCGTCGGCGACGTGGACGTTCTGATACCGCAGGTGCCGCCACCTGCTGCCTGGCATGCTTCTTCTGCTCACTCAGGTGGCTTTTTTTTCCAAGGGCCGTTGAAGCCCGCGTCGCCGACCATCTCGTGCGCCTTCCGGGCCTTCTCGCGGTCGCCCCTTTGCCGCTCGAGACGCAGGAGCGGGATGGTCTGCGTGCCCGCGACCTCCTGGGACCTGGTCTGGGCGTCCGTGGCCGCGTCGGTCATCGAGGGCCCCGCCTGGGTCTCCGCGTCGACCCCGACCGCGCCGGGCCCCGCCTGGGTCGATCTGGCTCGCGACGGCCCGGCCTCGCCCGCCTGCGTGCCCCGGTCGAAACGGATCCGGGGCTTGGTCTCCGGCGCGTCCGTGCCCGCATCCACGCCCCGCGCGGGGCCAGCCTGCGTGCCCCGGTCGAACGAGATCTTGGGTCCGGTGTCCGGGGGGTCGTCGTCGTCGTCGGCCATGTCGGCGTCGTCGCGAACGGGCTCCCGCGTCGTCGCTGCGAGGGAGTCCCGCACCCGGACGTCGTGCACGAGCGTCTCGGGCCTCAGGATGTCCGGCCGCATGTTCCGCGAGATCAGGCCGCCTGCGGTGTCTGCCCTTGCCATGGGGTGTCCCCCGCCGCCGCCGACGTTGATCGTGACGTTCTGGGTCTGCGTGTTGTTCCCCGACATTTGCTTAGGTAGCGAAATTCTGTATTCCGTGGCTGGCCAGTGCGCCCGGTCGCCCGTCTCCCGGATACCGCAGCGTGGTCGTGTTGGTGCGCGACATCCTCGAGACGAGGTCGCCCTCGATCCGGAACGTCTTCACTCCCTTGGCTGCGGCGCCCGCCCTGCCGGTTCCCGTGCCAGGGTTGAAAACCACGCCTCTCGCGCCCTCGCGCCCCCGGGCGATCTCGCGCGCCAGGGAACCCCCCAGGCTGTGGCCCGTCACCCACAGGGTGCCGCCGGACCCCCCGTGCTTGTCCAGGGCGCGCTGGACGATGTCGTCCGCCTCGCGGAACCTCGCTGTGTCCCGGAACCCGTTGCGAGACCCCGTGGCGATCCGCAGGTCCGCGACGATGTCGCGCGCGCTCGACAGCTCGGTCCCCCGCAGGGCGACGATGACGTCCTTGTTCCCCGCCTGCCGAGCCACGAGGACCTCGTCCGTGCTGAGCTCGCGGGCGATGTAGATGCCGCGGGACCGCGCCAGCGTGTCGGCGAGGTCGGGGTTGTCCAGGTACGCAAGCTGGCTGAGGAACGCGGACGTGCGGTACGCGCCGCGCTGTCTGGGGAACCAGTTCAGGTAGTCGGTGTCGGCGTGTTTCGGCATTTATACTGCATCAGGTTTCATCGGTGGAACGTCACAGAGTAGTCGCACGTGACGGTGGGCACCCCGGTGCTCGTGGTGAGCTCGAGGCTCTTCACGTTCGGCACATACAAGAGGGCTGCCCCGAAGACCCGCTCCACGCCAACCATGTGCCTGGTGTAGGCACCGTCGATCTGCATATTGACTCGTCCCGAACTCGGTTTGTTGAACTCTACCTTGAAGTGGCCGCCGCACCCAGAGCACGTGAAGTCTGCGATTTTCACTGGGCCAGTGACGGAGCCGACGTCCATGACCTCATGAGCCGTGGTTCGGTTCGTCTTGTACATCGAGCGCTCGTTTATGCCCGTCGAGTTGTTGGTGTTTGTCGCGTTCAGCATGACGTCCAGCTCGTCGCCAGCGAAGTGCAGCTGCACGCGCACGGTGGCATACGCGAAGCCCGCGGGGATCTCGCACGGAATCGACACGGTCGTGCCCGTGAGCGATCCTGTCGCCGTGCTCGAAAGGTTGGTCGCCACGCACTGGCCCGCGACGTCCAGGGTGGCCGAGGGGCTGTCTGTCCCGATGCCGACTTGTCCCGCGATGCACCGCAGGACCTTTGAATAACTTCCGCCCACTGCCGTCGTCCCGATCTCGGCCCAAGCACCGACGTTCTGGGTGTGACCGCCGCGGAACACGCCCCCGAGTTGCGCGGATTCGTCGACTGCTCTGATATCGCCCCACCCATCCGGAGTCCCAGCGTAGAAATAGCCCGACACCAGGGTCTTGGCGACCCCCGACGCACCCTCCGTGTTCGAGACCGCCACCTCGTCCCCGGCGGTCAGGGTGCCCGAGACCTGGGCCGTTCCCGCGACATCCAGCAGGACTGCTGGTGCATTCGTTCCAATCCCGACGAATCCACCCGGGGCAGGGTCCGCGACGAGCGTGTTGGTGCCGACCTCGAGGTTCGACGTGCCCGTGACGTACAGGCCGGAGCTGTAGGTGTTCTGGCCAGACGCGAGGTTGATGATCTTCATTTTCAGTACGGGGAGGAAATTAGGACGCCATGCGCCAGCGAAAGTGCACCGTGGCCGTTCCGAAACCTCCAACGTTCGCCCAGAACCTCAGGCGCTCGATGTTGCCGGGATCCCGGGGATCGGCCTCCTTGTAATCGCACGTGCGTGCAGCACGGGCGTACTGACGCAGGGAGTGGGGCAGTTCGCCACTGCTCAGCGCCCGCGCCTGCGCCGGCTTGTTGGCCCCACGGGGCGACTAGCTGCGCCACTGCGGCCGCACTCGCTGCGCCGCACGTGCTCTCGACCGCTTCCCCGTTGCAGCGCGGCCGCGGTCGCTCCGTCGGCGCGCGCAACCGGGCTCCGAGGTTGAGTTTGGCCCCCCCCAACACCACCCGCCCGCGCCGCTGTTTTCGGCCCCGCTGGCCTCCGCGCGCCACGATTTCCGGACGCACTGTATCTCTCACACCGCGCGTGCGTGCAGCACGGGCGTACTGACGCAGGGAGTGGGGCAGTTCGCCACTGCTCAGCGCCCGCGCCTGCGCCGGCTTGTTGGCCCCACGGGGCGACTAGCTGCGCCACTGCGGCCGCACTCGCTGCGCCGCACGTGCTCTCGACCGCTTCCCCGTTGCAGCGCGGCCGCGGTCGCTCCGTCGGCGCGCGCAACCGGGCTCCGAGGTTGAGTTTGGCCCCCAACACCACCCGCCCGCGCCGCTGTTTTCGGCCCCGCTGGCCTCCGCGCGCCACGATTTCCGGACGCACTGTATCTCTCACACCGCGCGTGCGTGCAGCACGGGCGTACTGACGCAGGGAGTGGGGCAGTTCGCCACTGCTCAGCGCCCGCGCCTGCGCCGGCTTGTTGGCCCCACGGGGCGACTAGCTGCGCCACTGCGGCCGCACTCGCTGCGCCGCACGTGCTCTCGACCGCTTCCCCGTTGCAGCGCGGCCGCGGTCGCTCCGTCGGCGCGCGCAACCGGGCTCCGAGGTTGAGTTTGGCCCCCCCCAACACCACCCGCCCGCGCCGCTGTTTTCGGCCCCGCTGGCCTCCGCGCGCCACGATTTCCGGACGCACTGTATCTCTCACACCGCGCGTGCGTGCAGCACGGGCGTACTGACGCAGGGAGTGGGGCAGTTCGCCACTGCTCAGCGCCCGCGCCTGCGCCGGCTTGTTGGCCCCACGGGGCGACTAGCTGCGCCACTGCGGCCGCACTCGCTGCGCCGCACGTGCTCTCGACCACTTCCCCGTTGCAGCGCGGCCGCGGTCGCTCCGTCGGCGCGCGCAACCGGGCTCCGAGGTTGAGTTTGGCCCCCCCCAACACCACCCGCCCGCGCCGCTGTTTTCGGCCCCGCTGGCCTCCGCGCGCCACGATTTCCGGACGCACTGTATCTCTCACACCGCGCGTGCGTGCAGCACGGGCGTACTGACGCAGGGAGTGGGGCAGTTCGCCACTGCTCAGCGCCCGCGCCTGCGCCGGCTTGTTGGCCCCACGGGGCGACTAGCTGCGCCACTGCGGCCGCACTCGCTGCGCCGCACGTGCTCTCGACCGCTTCCCCGTTGCAGCGCGGCCGCGGTCGCTCCGTCGGCGCGCGCAACCGGGCTCCGAGGTTGAGTTTGGCCCCCAACACCACCCGCCCGCGCCGCTGTTTTCGGCCCCGCTGGCCTCCGCGCGCCACGATTTTTCGCCCGCCCACCCACCCGGAGGGCCGCAGGCCCATGAAGCCCCTTTGGCGCCCCGTCCCTTGGCAAGGCACGCGACAGGCTGCCGCTTAACACCCCCTTGCCAGCACGCTGTGCCGGGCAGCCCTCCGGTCCCTCCCCGCTCCCTCTCCCTCGCCGCAGGCCTGCCCCCTGCGTGCGAGCGACCCGTGGACCACCGTGTGCGGCCCGGCGTGCTCGCGAACGCCCTCAAGCAGGAGATGGCCACAGGCGCGCTCGCGAGCGCCACGAAGTCACGGAGATCACGGAGCTGCGAGCGCCGGCGCGCTCCCACGCGGAGCCCGGCATCCTGTCGCGCCGCGGCTCACGCTGAGCCCCGGACCGCCGACTCAAGCCTTCCTCCGTGCGCCCTCGCGGGCCCGGAGTCGAAGCTGCACGCGCAGCGCCCACGAGGCGCGCTCGTCCGTGCGGCGTATCCGCGCGGGCTGAAGTGCATGCTCACACGCTGTCGGCCAGGTCCTGGCGGTTTCAGCCGTCCCATGCCCCCCCGCCTCGGCCTGGTGGCAAAATCTGACGTCCTGCGCTCGCACTGCTAACCCCCTGTCCTGCGTGCTAATGCGGTGTGGTGTGCCCTCGGCCGAACCCTGCCCAGAGCTCGGCGGCGCGCGCATGTCGGGACGCTGCGGCGACCAGGCTGTGTGTGCTGTGCAGCTCTAGCACCAGGCTGTCAAGTGCCTGTATGATAAACGCAATCGCATGTCGGCTGTCGGCGCACCCCCCCCACGTTTCCCGCGGCGGCCCACGCCGCGCCCGCTGCCCCCCCTGCGCGGGCTGTCTGCCACTTCCCTTGATGCTGTCGGCGGGAGATGGGCACTCGTCCTCGGTGGTTTCTGTCAAACTAGCGCCGCTATAGGGTGGGGTAGAACCTGCCTTGGCGGTGCGACCCGTTCTGCGGGGTGTGAACAAGTCTAGTCTAGTCTTGAACATCTCCTGCTGGCCGTTGTGGTCGTACACGCGGACGACGTCCGCCCGCTCGGGCACGTACCCGTGCGATATGCTGAGGACGAACCGCAGAGCGACGTCGAACCGGCTCCAGACGATCCCGGAGGACTGCTCGCCGCTGACCATCAGCTCGAACAGGTACCACCGCCCCGTCGCGAGACCGAACTGTCCGTACAACGCATCCAGATCGGGATAGTGGTCGTTCCCGTCGATCCACCCGAAGTGCGAGGTCTCGTACATCTTGATCCGGGCGTTGATGTCCGCCAGGTCGGCCTCCAGGCCCGTGACCTGCGACTGGGCGTGCGTATGGCTGCTGGGAGGGAACGTCGACGGCTTGCCCGTGACCTCGGTCCAGGCGTGGACGTGCGTCGTGGGCGGGAAGCTCGTCGGCTTGTCCGTGATGTCTGTCCAGGAATGTGCGTGTGCGCTGGGAGGGAACGTCGACGGCTGGTTGATCATGTCGTTCCAGTCCGACTTGTAAGTGACTGGCGTGCCGGTGATGTCCGTCCAGTCGTGCGTGTGGGCACCCGGAGGGAACTGCGACGGCACGCCCGTGACCTGGGCCCAGGTATGCGTGTGGGTCAGGGGCGGGTACTCGAGAGGCTTCGCGCCGACGTCCTCCCACGTCACCACCTCCAGCTTCGCGTCGAGCGCGGCCTGCAGGCCCGTGATGTCGCCGACCGCGTGCAAGTGCCCGGTGTAGCTCACGTTGTCGGCCACGATATCGCCCGAGAACTCGGCCACCACGCGCCCCAGCGGGTGCACGGCGAACCGCGTCGCACCGGCGCGCCGGCACAGGATCATCGGGTGCGAGAAGGCGTCCTCGTCGACCAGCAGGCTGGCGATCGGCAGCGCATCGACGTAGGCGTACTCCGACGGGCTCACCAGGTCGACCCCCTCGGTCAGCTCTGTCTCGACCGTGAGCTCGTCGTAGGTGTCCCGGTCCTCCTCGGCGGTCAGCCGCACATCGAGACCGCCCAGCTCGACCGACAGGCCAGTGACGTCGCCGATGGCGTGCGTGTGTGCGCTCGGCGGGAAGGTCGCGGGCTTCCCCAGCACATCGCTCCACGACACGGTCTCCAGCTTGGCGTCCAGCTCGGTCTGCAGGCCCGTGATCTCTGTCAAGGAATGTGTGTGTGCGCTTGGTGCGAACGCGATAGGTTTACCCGTGACATCCGTCCAAGAAACCGTCTCAAGCTTGCTGTCGAGGGCCGCGCGGACCGTGACGAGCGCGTTGCTGGTCGCGTCCCCGTCGGCCAGGTTGTATACGTTGCTTGTGAGGGCACCAGTCTGCAGATCTGTTCCAAACCACCGCCACGGCACGATGATGTCCGCGATCTGCTCCAGGGTCCCGCCCCCGCTCGGCGGAGCGCCCTGCGGGGCGAGGCCCGTGACGAGCTCGCTGCTGTCGGTGCCGAGGGTGACGACAAGACGGTCTTGATCATTGAATCGTGTGAACCGCAGCTCGTCGAGCATGGTCGTCCGCAACGTGGTGCCGACGCTCGTCAGATCAGTGACCGCGACAGCCGTGCCCTGCGGCGCGACGACCTGGAGCTTGAAGTCCGTCAGATCGCCCGAAGACACCACGATCTGCATGACGTCGTCGTCGACGCGCGTGTGCGTCCAGATCGACCAGCGACGCGTGGCCTGGTCGTACGTTCGTCTCATGACCGTGCTTATGACCGGCTGGCTGTAGTCGAACTGCAGACTCAGCGCCGACCGCGCGCGGAATTCCAGCAGGTGCTCGTTCGTGCCTGCATGGTCGTTTGTCCAGAGGTGCTCGTCCGCGAACCCCTGCGTCAGAACCCTGGGATCGTCGCGCGAGTACGCAGCGGTCGTGCGAGGCTCGACATACGCACGGAAGCCAGCCGCGTCGGCCACGGGGTCGAACGACCATGGCTGCAGGAACAAGCCGTTGACCGCTGGGTCGAGGCCGATCGTCGACACCACGTCCGGCGCGTCGGAGACCAGGCCGTACCCGACGTGGATCGGCACGCTGTTTGGATCGATGTACTCGATCAGATCGTCACGGAGACCGTCCGACGGAATGGTTTCGAACGTCAGGTTGCACGTGTAGTTCTCGAGCAAATCGTAGTTGGTGGCCGAAAGGTTGCCTTCGATGTGCACGTCACCGACCACCTGCATGCGAGGCAGGCTGTCCCGGGTATTGACCACCAAAACGTCTCCGCCCCCAGCTGTCTCAACAACCAGAGCGGGACGGTCCCTGCTCTCCTCGTACACCAGAAGCGACACATCGCGGGCCTCGCGCGCGTCCAGGGTGGCCTGTCGGTCCGCGTCGAGGGCGAAGGAGTCGGGCGGGATCTCCGCAACCTCGCCGTAGGCCGTCAGGTTCCGGCAGAACAGGTCGAGCTGCGTGGCCGGGTCGTCTGCCGTCGAGACCTCCAGGGCGTCCAGGCGCGAGTCCTGCACGACGTCGTTGGCCTCGAGCGCCGCGATACGGGTGCCCTGCGACGCGTCGCTGCCCTCGAGGGCCGTCAGGCGCGTGCCGTGAATAGCCAGTGTCCCGTCCTGGGTCTGTTGGGAGGACTCGAGCGCGTCAATGTCGTTCTCGGCCGCGACGAGACGGTTGCTGAAAGCGCTGAGATCGGCCACGTTGCTCCCGAAGATGTTGGCGATGTTGCTCGAGTTGAACGAGATGACGTTGGCATCGATGGTCTCGGCCGTGATGTGCTTGATAGTCATCGACGTGGCCTCGATTGCGCCGTCGTAGTCGACGCGCAGGACCTCGGTGCGCGAGGGGGACGTCGCGTCCCAGAACGACAGGTGCGGATGGCGCTGCGCCGTGTAGCTAAACAGCCCCGCGCCCGGGGCCAGCTGCTCGGCCAGGACCTCCTCGTCGATCTCCGGCTGCGTCATCTGGTGCCGCCCTAACAGACACTCGCTGGCCACGAGCATGTCGACGGCGTGGTCGTACACCACCCCGGCGCCGCGCTTCTCGTACACGGGCAGGTTGCTGTACACGGGCACCCCGTTGGAGTCGTCGCCCAGCAGGACGTTGTCGATCTGACCGTTCTGTTCGACGCTGACGGCATTGATGTTGCCGTGAACGTACATCTCGCCGCTCGGGGCGAACAGGAGCCGGTCACCACAGTACCTGGGGCAGAGATCAAACTGCGCGAAGGCCCCCGCGCTGTCGGCGTTCTCGACCACCTCGGCAGGGGGCAGGAACCAGTATGGACCTCGGTGCGCGACCGCGTTCAGCGTGCCGTCCGGCCTGAGAAAAGGAAACGGAGCGTTGCTATCGTACAGATTGACACCCGGCTGCGCTGGGGTGAACATTTATCGTAGAACATAAATGACTACACGCCAAACCACTGACGCGACCGCGAAAGCCGTGGCGGCCCAGAACCGGGTCAACGCGGACCTACAGCGGACGGCCGAGACGGGGCTCAGCCTTGCGCGGCACACCCGGGTCATGGCGACACAGCTCCTCAACCAGAACGTAGTCACATCGGTAGGGTTCGGAGACAGTGATGACATCGAGAGCTTCGTGCCGTACCTGGAATCTATGCAGTACAGCGTTCGGAACCTGCTCACGGGCGCAGAAGAGATCAGAAAGGTCTCGAACACCGAGGACGACGCCAGAGGAGTGCTCCAAGGCCTGTTCAACACGGCGGTGACGGGAATCGCCACCGCCCTGATCGCGACGGCCATAGCAGGCGTACTAGCAGCTGTCATGGCCCTGCTCAAGGGGCTGGCCCCAGCCACCCCGGACGGCATCCCGGACCTGCCGGGGTTCGAGGGCGACGAGCGCGAGGACACCGGGCGGACCCTGAACGACCTGGAGCGCGCCACCGACACGAACCTCGTGCGCGTCTGGGGCACCCGGGTGTTCGAGATACAGGGCACGGGACTGATCAACGGCATCCTGGAGGGGGCCTCCCTCGGCACGCTCCAGGGGCTCATCCCCGAGACGGCGCAGGAACGGTTCACGCGCGAGTTCGAACTCGACAGGGTGTACAACTCGCTCTTCATCGACAAGCCCAGCTTCCAGCTCACGGGCAAGACGATCGAGCTGAAACGCGTCACGGGGGGGCTCGAGGTGTGGTACGGCGACACGAAGCTGCTCCGCGTCTCGGACGGTCTCGGCATCGAACACCGCAAGTGGCGCATCCAGGCCACCGGGGACCTCACCTTCACCGAGACCAGCGGCCTCGGCAAATACACCCTGTTCAAGTCGCTGCCCATCCTGAAGTGGACCAAGGGGGGCGAGTCGTACACGGTCGGCCTCGACGCCGTCAGCACGCACGAGGAGCGGATCACCGCCCTCGAGAACCGCCTCGACGACATCGATCTCGAGACGCTCGAGGGCCTCGAAGGGCGCATAGATTCGTTCATCCAGGAGACAGCCCGCCAGTTCGAGAGCGTCGAAGGCACGATGCAGGCTACGCGCGAAAACTTCCAGCAAAGCCTCGCGAGCACCGCGGACATCCTGTCACAGCGCCTCAACGCCGCAGAGCAGGCCAGCCAGTCCGCGTGGCACAGCCAGCGGGCAGTCAACCTCAACATCTACAAACTGCTCGGACTGCGATGAAAATATATTGTGTGCGAGCATACAAATGTCCGACGAGCCCGCTGCACAGCAAACCGCCGCGGACGAGAAGCGCGCGAGGCTTCTGGCGAACCTAGAGCGCGCCAGGGAGGTACGCACCAAACGTGCACAAATCAAATCCAAGACGAAGGCGAAACGCTCGGTCGAGGACGAACTGAAGGAGCAGGAACTCGCCGTGCACGACAAGGAGATCGCGCTGCGCAAGGCGGCCCTGGACCGGCGCATGAAGGACCTCGAGGCACTCGAGGCAACCCTGCTCGACGAAACACAGCAGCAGGCACCCAAGCGACAAGCGCCCTCACAAGACCAGCGACTCAAAGAGCTCGCGGCCGAACTGTTCGGCTGACTCACACGGGGCTCACACGCCACGATGCCACGTCGCTGATGTCGAACTTGGTCTGCTTCCCCTTGAACCACACCGTGACGTAGTTCTGCCGCTTGCACGGCCTGGCCACGGCAAACAGCTCCCTGGTCCACTTGTGGTCGGTCTTCTTCCGCCATTTCTCCCGCGTGGTCGTTGCCTTGACCGCCAGACGCACCATCTGCCCCACCTCGTAGCTAGGCAACTCGCACCCCTTGACACCACGCCGAAGCCGGCGCTGCACACTCACCATCCCGCGGTTCGCGATCGCCAGAGGCGCTCCGGGGTCGTGGTGCGCCTCGAACGGCGTCATCCCCAAAGCCGCGTGACTCAAATGGTTGTACTCCTCCAGAGCAGTGAAGATACTCCCCAGGTAGTCCACGTCGGTACGCGCCAGCCGGATCCGGGTCGCCATCTTCCGGATCGTCGCGAACAGCCGCTCGACCAAGACAGCGTGCTTGGCCCGAACAAGCCGACACCGCGTCGTCGACAGCCACTCCTGCACGTCCGACGACCACGCCCCCTTCTCGCCGTCCATCACCGCCGTGTCGTACCCGCGGAGGACACACAACCAGTCGAGAGCCGCCCGGAGCTCCGGTGCGGACTTGCCATACAGCGGCAGCCAGTCCGCATACCGGCTGAAGCAGTCCACGCTGACAAACACGTACTTGAACTCGAACCCCTTCTGCGCGAAGTCGAGCAGGTCGACATGGCACGCCTGCAGCGGCTCCGTGCTGGTGACCGAAGCGCTGTTGTAGCGGTACGCAGGAGGACGCCACTCGGGGGTGCACACGGCCTCGATGTCGGCACGTGTCACGTGGACACCATGCGCACGCAGCTCCCGCAGAGCGCGGGACGGGCCGACGCCCTTCTCGCCGACGACCTGCTTGATCGCAGCGACCGTCGCCTCGTCCGGAGGCATGCCTGCACGAAGGGGCAGCGGGACGGACACACATCGAAAATCAACGTGAGTATCGAGATGCACCGCGCGCACACCGCGGGCCGCGCGCAAACCCCCGCAATCCGCCACGCAAATCGATCAGCGCGAGAAACGCAGCGCACCTCCGTCGTCGAACTGCCAATCGGAACCCGCACCGAACGAAGAAACTGCGCGCAGACTGCTGCACCCTCACCCAATAAGGCCCCGAGCAACGGGGGGACTGATCATACCCCCCCACACCCCCATGTCACCGACACACCGCATCGCAAACGTACCCAGATACACACGTTGCACCCACACACACACCGCACCGCAAACGTCGTCAAAATACAGCGTTGCACCACAGCAGCCCCCCTAGTTCAGACGGCCCTTGACGCAGACACCCAAGACGGGCGGCCCCCCTAGTTGGACCACTCGGCATATACCCAAGACACAAACCTCGATTGATCAAACACATGGTTCGGGAGATACCGAAGAGACACGACCTCGATTGATCAGTCATATGGTTCGGGAGATATCGATGCGACACAACCTCGATTGATCAGTCATATGGTTGGGAAGATATCGGAGAAACACAACCCCGATTGATCAGTCATATGGTTGGGAAGATATCGGAGAAACACAACCCCGATTGATTAATCATATGGTTGGGAAGATATCGGAGAGACACACCTCCCAACTAATTAATCATATGGTTGGGGAGATACCACAACAACACACAACACAAACACAAGACAAGCCACGGGGAAACACCAGAGACAAGTGCAAAAGTGACATCTCATACACGCCGCCGCTTTCCTACAGGTGGCGCGGGGCGAGCTCCCATGTGCAGGGTCCACTGGTCAGTCTCAAGTCACCCCACTGGTCTCGATCGAGCCCGCCCGGCCGACGCACCCGCGCCACGCCGAGCGCCCGCTGCGGCGCTGACGCCGCCGGAGAGGTCGGATCGCGATGCTCTCATCACCGAACGTGCACCGCGACGCCAGAACCGTCAGATTCGCGTCGCGCACGGCGGCGAGCCTCAGCGCGTGGAGCGCACATGCAATAGCTCGCCCCCGGCGCTCGCCCGCCCATCCCCGGCGCCTGCTGGGGCGTTCACCCACCCGTCAGGCGCCCTGCAGGCACCCAGCTCCGCGCGCACGCCCACAACCCGACCCGCTCCCCGTCAACGCCCACGCCGCATGCGCGCACCGCCACCACGGTCCACCCGCGGAAGCAGCGCTACTTTCGGCGCCCGCAGCCAGTCGAGCTACCCGTGCCCGCACCGCCGGCGACACAGCCACCGCGCGGCACCCCTCCGCACCCGCGCGAACCAGCCTGCAACTGGCGCCTCAGCTGCGACCTCGGGTCGCGCCGCCGCCCCGGAGCGACGTCAGCATCGCCTCGCCCATACACGCACGCCTGCGCACATCCCGGACCGCCTGCCCCCACACCGTGACACTCCCCCCCCCGACACCCATGTCCGTCGCGACACTCGGTGAAGTGCGCAGCGATCCCTGCGCCGCCAGCAGCTGTCGGCCCGCGACGTCCGCGCCCCTGGATCGACATGGCGGCGCGAGGCCCGTCGTGCTTGCGTCAGACGCACGGCGGCAACTCGGTGCGCGCATGATGCAGCACCGCTGCGGTGCGCGCCTGCAGCAGCGGCGGACGACGCGCTGAGGCACAGCTCGTCCGAGCGCAAGCTCGAGCTCCTCCAGCGCACCCGTGTCTTCGGAAACATGCCGCAGGCTGCTGTCGTCGGCTGTCAGCTCCCGCCCCACGCAATCGGCCCTGTTTGCCGTCGAGGAACCACACGGCACGTCCACGCACCCCAGGCCCAACATCGCCGCCGTCGCCACCGCGACCCGTGGCAGAATACGCCATCCGACGTCCGGACGGCACCACGCTCGACGGTCCCGCCGGCACAGCCCCGCCACAACGGCTGGTCATTGACACGACGTGCATTCGGGTGCCGCACCAGGCAAGCGCACGTCCGAGGCCGCGAGGTACGCGGTGCTGGTGGCGCGCGCGGTCGTGGTCGCGTGCGTGCATGTTGCTGTGCTGCGCTGTAGGCGCCCAGAGACCCGCAGTGCTTGCGGTGTTCTCGCATCGCCCGCAGGCGCAGGACGCAGCAGGCGGTCGCTCACTCACCCGCCCGCGCACCAGCACGCGCGCCTATTAGTGCGCACAGACCCCAGCGATGACTGACGTGTCAGCGGACGCAGCGTCGGAGGCACCGCCACGGCAGCTTGGCTGCAACAACAGCGGGAGCACTGTGTGCTGCAAGGGCGCCCGGACGGGGGCGGGAGAGCGCGGCGAGACACGACGCGGCCGACCACGACGCGGGGCTTCACACGGGCCGTCGGCATCCTTGAGCAGGACCGCAAGCACCTCACCCAAAACTCGTCTCCTCCATCCCCGCCGGCAGCGCCAGCCGAGTTCCACGAACGTCCCACCAGCGCAGACGGTCCGCGACGCTCTGCTCCAGCGTCCCCGTCAGACTCTTGCACCCAGCAACGTACAGCTCCTCCAGCGCGCGCTGGAACTCCGGCAGGCTCCGCATGTCGCTGTAGCGCGCACTCAGCACCCGCAGTCTCGCGGCACCGCCAAGTATCTCCGCCGTGCCCTCCCAGTCCAGCTCTCTGCACCGCTTCACCTCCAGCTCCTCCATCGTCCATGCCCTCGGCAGCCTCCGCACGCTGCTGTATGAGCCTCTCGGCACTCGCAGCCTCGCAGCATACGACGCGGGCAGGAACCACTCCCCGTCCATCTGCTTGCGTCACCACCGGCTGCACGCCCCCGGCCCTGCGGACTTGCGTGGCCCCCCGTCGGATCAACCCGGTGGCAGCCCCCGCAGAAGCCCTGACAGCACCCGCCGACGCAACACTCCCCCCCGCCAGTCCCCCTCGCCCCCGACCATCCGGCCGCGCGTGCCCCACCGCGCCAACTCCTCCATGAAGCACAGCATGAACGCGCCGCAGTCGTAGCCGTTCCTCTGCCGCGGCAGCCGCGCGGGCTGCCCCCGCGTCCACGCCCGCACGTCCCCGCACCGCTGCCACACCCCGCGCAGCGCCCCCGTGGACGCCTCGCGCGCCACCCAAGCCGACAGCCGCTCGAGATGCTCCTCGCCGGACTGGTGAAGGCTGTCGTAGTACCACAGCCGCCCCACGGGCTCGTCGAAGTCCACCACCGCCAGCGCCCAGTGGCTGCCGCTGTCGTGCACCGGCACGAGCACGAGGTCGGACCCGACGAGGTCCCCGTACGAGTAGCCCCGGGTCCGTTCCGTGCCGTCCGGCGCGACCCGCGTGAACCAGAAGGAGTCCATCACGACGACGCGGGGCGGGGTGTGGCCTGGCGGGGGCTGCACGCGCCACGCCGCGTCGCGCTCGCGCAGGCGCCGCACGAACCCGTTCACGACCTCATCATTGATCCACCCGTGCGGCCGAAGGCACCGGACGTGCTCCCGCGTGACGTCGCCGTGCGGCAGGCCCCGCCCCGTCGGCAGAAGAACCACCGCCCCCTCGCCCTCGAACGCCAACTGCGCCATGTCGTCGTCACTCAGCGCCGCCCAGTCTGCGTGCAGCACTTCTGCACGTTGCACGCACGGACGCGCCCCCTTGTCGCCCCGCAGCAACACACCTTGTCACGCACAGCACACATCGCGGCGTGCGGCCGGCAGCGCGGGGAGCGCGTCGCACCTGCGGTCGCAGCGTCGTCGACCTCGCCGTCCGGCTCGTCCTCGTCCGACGACAGACTGATCACGCCCGGCGCCTGCGCGGGGGGGCTGCCGGCTTCGCGGAAGTCCACTGACATGCGTCGACTTGCATGGCGGCCGCGATGCAGCTTGTGCCAGGGGAACATCTTCGCGGCCAGGACAGGGAGGCCGACCGTTGCGGCGAACAGCCGCGGGCTGTGCAGCGCCAGGAGCGCGAGCGCGCTGGCGAGGAGGACCAGGGTGACGCGCATCGCAACCACCGCGGCGGCGCCGCTGTGGGTCGCCTCCCTCATCCTGGTTGACAATCACGACCAAGCGGGGCCGGATGCGTGGAGGCGGCGCCCGTGCCAGCGGCTGGCGGCGCGGGGCAGCGAGAGTGAAGGGACTAACTCTCGCAACGTGCCATGGGGGAGCCGCAGCTACTCGTGATTTCAGAGAAGCTTGCACTTTGTGTCGACCGCTGAGCAGTGCTCCGCTGAGGCCACTCTAGGGTCAAGGAGCGCGCGCGAGCCGAGTTAACGCAATCAACGTTCGTATATCGTTCGAGCGGGGATCCTGTCAGCCGCCGCGGCGACCTCACGGGGCGCTAGCGGGGCCACTCTGTTGCTGCGTGCACCCAAGGGGGGCCGCAACCGGCCCGTTGCGCGGTGGAGCGGCACCTCAGCGCTGCTCTCGATAGATCAAGTGGCAAGCGACGTAGCAGGACGCCTCGTGCGGCCTGAAAGTCAGCGAGGGGTGTTGCGCAATAGGCCAAGTTGCACACTACTCTGAAATCGGTAAGAGCGGCTGAGATGGCACTGCCTTGATGATGGCTGATGCTGTCAGCCACCAGAGATTCACCGGGTCCCCGAACGAGCCCGAAAATCGGCGCGAAGCCCCGCAGAAGACGCGTGCGCCGTGAATCCGTCAGCGGGGGCGCCGTGTGGGCAGCGCTGTGTTGTGTCTGCGCGCGTTGGATCGGGGTGCACCTTCTGGCGGGTTGTGCCTGGCCGAGCAAGTCGCGGGGGATGAAATTGGCGACCCGTCTGTCGGGAACAAAACCCCTCACACTCCCCCTCAGTTCAACAGTCCCGGACGGTCCGCCAGTGCGGCCCCGTTCGGGCGTTTCTGGCCAGCGAGGTCGCGCGCTGTGTCACGTTGCAGGCCGCGCACGTTCCGGCCGCGCGCGAGGCGACGGGCAAAGGCCAGCAGACGAGGCGCTCACTTGAAGCTGCAGGATGGCGCGTGGCTGGGTGTGGGCGCTGACGGTGGCCCTCGCGGCCCGCGTGGCCTTCATTCTCGCGCAGGACAACGAGGGCGACGACGAGCCGGCGTCACCCCGGAAGCGCGACAAGGCGAGCGACGACGCGGAGGAGCAGAAGCTGCGGCTCGCAACCAGCGCCAGCGACGAGGTGTGGCGAGAGGCTGGCGGCGAGCGCGTGCTGTCTGCTGTCGCACATGCGCTCAACGTGCTGCGCGGTGTGTTGACGTTCGCTGCGCTCGCGAGGCCCGTCGCTGCAGTTTGCCGGAGACGTCATCAGAGAGGTTTCTGCACCCGCGGGCCCCGGGGCGACGAGCGCGTCCACGGACCGGCAGGGCCCGAAGCCGGTCCCCGATGAGATCATGAAGCTCCTCGCGTCGGTGACGTCGCCGCCGCCCCAGTTTCCGCCTCCACAGCCCCCGGAAGCCCCCCCGCAGCAGGCAGCCACGACGCCGTCGGAGACGCGCACCCAGGGCTCCGGGAGCGATCCGTACGAGTATGTCTACCACGACAGGGCTGCGCTGCACGTAATCGATCCGCCCAACACCGACGCCCCGCGGCCTGACCGCGCCACTGGCGACGCAGTGGCCGGTGGACACGACGACGTCCGTACGCCGGAGCCGACGGCCTCGGTTCCGCTGACCGTCCCGACGACCGGCGAGATCCCCGTGTCGAGCTTCCTCTCGCAGCGCCGCGCGGGCGCTCAGCCGGCCACACCTGACGACGCCACTAGCAAACCACCCGCCCTGCCGCTCCCCTCGGCAGAGGGCGCGCCGGAGCAGGCCGGCAACGCCGCAGGGAGCGACTCGCCGGCCGCCGCACGCACCGCGGGCTCCCCGGCGACCCCGCCCCAGCCCGCCCGCACCCAGGACAGCCACGCGGGCGACAACCACGACACCAGCTTCGCGTTCTCGTCCTCCACGGCGCCGCTCACCGACATCACGCCAGACAAACTCCCCGGTCGACCCCAGGCACGCCGCGCCAACCCCCACCCCCCGTAGACCCCGCAGCGCGCGTGTGTGTGTGTGTGCACATGTTCAGCCGCGTCCACCCATCGCGCGGCGCACGGCCCTGGATTGCAGGAGGAGGTCACGTCGCCGTCTAGCGCGGGCGTCGCGGAGTCCTCGCACGCGTCGGACCGCCCCGTCGACATCGGCCGGGCGAGGACGCTCGACGCGGCGCAGGTGCGCGAGGCGCAGGGCGGCGCGACGGCGGAGGGCGCCGGGACGGCGGAGTCGGCGGCGGCCGCGCAGGAGCCGAAGTACACCTTGAAGCGGGGCCGCAAGCGCGGGCTCGACTCGATGGTCCTCGAGGTGGAGCTCCCGCAGGCCAGCACCGTGGCCGACGTGAAGCTGGAGTGCTCGAGCCGGCACGTGGCGCTCGACGCGACGCGGTGCGGGCACGGGAAGCTGATCGTGCACCTGCCGAAGGCGGTGGCGCACCGGCAGGGCCGGGCGCGATTCGTCCCCGCCATGCGGCTGCTCAAGGTGACGCTGCCGCTGCAGCAGCAGCCGCACGACGCGCCGAAGCCCGAGGTCCCGCACGTGTGACGCCGCGCGGCGCGGACGGGGCGGGGGCGCGTCTCCGCGCACTGGGCGCGGCGGGGGGTTTTGCAGGATGGGAGGTGTCAGGCGCACTGGTGACGGAGAGGCGGGGAACACGTGCGCCGTGCCGCTGTGAGGAGCCGCGTTCGGGGCAGATGCGCGTGTTTGTTTGGTCGGTCGTTACAAACTGCTTCAACATCGTAGCCTTGCGTGGCACCAGTTGCCGGCCGTGATGATCACGCGCGGGTCGACGACGTCCGCCTCGGCATCATCGCCGCGCCGCTGTCCTGGCGCGACAGCGCGGAGGACCGCCGGTGCTAGGGGAGAGGGGCGTAGGGGGGGGGGTGTGGGGTAGGGGGCAGCCATGCGCCACGTCCAGCAGCGGTCCTGCTCAGCCGGCGCGCGGCGCCCGGGTCCGCGCGCAGCGGCGACGGCCCGCGTCCCTCTTCGTCCCGGGGCCTTCACAGGTGCAGCTTGGGCAGGCGTTGGGTGCGCGCGCGCGGGATGTTGTCCGTCATGCGCATGTACTGCGTCGACCACGCGTCGCTCCCGGCGTGCTTGCCGTGCGCACGGACGGGCGAGGTGGGGCGGGACGGCGTCCACGCCGAGCACAGGTTCCTGCGCATGGGTTCCGAGGCGGGGGGGAGTAGGTGTGACGCCAGACGACACGAGCACGCCGCGGCGCGCGCGGACAGGGTCTCGGACGCGCCGGCCGCGGTCGACGGGGCGGCTGGCGGCATGACGCGGCGCGGGCGCGGCGCGGGCGCGGCGAGGGGCGCGGGGTCGCACCGCACGCCGCCGTCGATGGCTGCGCACTCCTTCCACGTAGGTGACGCCGCGGTGCTGCGCGCGGTCGCCCCGAGCCCCGTCGAGGGGCGCGAGTTGATCGTCGAGGCCCCTGTCGTGGACCTGCGGGCGGCATGAGTGCGGGAGCGCGCGTGTCGAGCCGCGACGACGGTGGCGCCACCAACATGACGAGGCGCAGAGCGCGACCGCTCCCGCATCGCCGCCGCCGCGGTACTTTCCGGGCGCTCGCGGTCCGTGCAGTGCGAGCATCGTGTCAGGCGAGCACTGGGGTGCGCGCAGGGTCTGACAGCGCGTGGACACGGCCCCCTTACCCTAGCATGGGGGACGCAGCAGCCGAGCGCGCCCCGCGGTGCACCGGCGATCCGACCATGCCCGTGGTCTCCAGGTTGGCGGTGCCACGCACTCGCATGTGCTGCAGGGGCGGCGGAGAAGTCACGCGGGTGTCGGAGGAAGCAGTGCGCGGCGGGAGGCACCCTCGTTCCCAGGGTCAAGCAAGGGCGCCTGCGCGGGTCAGTTTCGCCCGAGGCGCCGGGAGTCACGCTTTATGATTGGAGATCAGCCATGGCAGGTATTCGAGATCGAAATCGGCGCGTCACGAGCGCAGACGGCCTCCGGAGGCGGCTCGCGCTCGTCGTCGTTCAACGCCCGCTGCGGCGCGCGCGGGCCGCCCTCCGACCGAAACGAGGCGGACGCAACGCCGACTTGCGATCTTGCCGTCCCACCGCGCGCCGCATTCCCGCGAGCGCCGGCCCGGCGCGAAGGAGGCGCCCCTGTTCCCCAGCGTGCAGGGGAGGCGCGTAGGCGCCACTCACCGGCTCCGGCGACCCGCTGGAGCGCGAGGTCCACCCGTGCGTCTCTCCGCGACGCGGGGAGAAGCTCGTGTGCGTCTCGGTCGTCGGCGGCGTCAGCAGCGCCCCGTAGTGCGGCCGTCCCCAGAAGGCAAACGACTCCGGGAGGGCGAAGTCCCGGTAGCCGCGGTACTTGTGCGTCATGGCGGCGAAAGAACGATCCGGGGCGCGGGGCTGTGGACGCGGCGGTGGCCAGTGCGGCGGCGAGTGCCAGCGGGCCGCAGAGCGCCGGTCAAAGACCCGCCGGCGCACGGTCGCGAGTCGGACGGGGGCGGGCGGGCGACGTGGTGGCCACGCGGAGCGCGGGGGGCGCCGCGCGGGCAGCACAGCGCTGCGCGCGTCCCTACGTCATCACACGGCCGAGGGCGCGCCGGCGACGAGGCCGTTGCACACACGTACTGCACGCACGCGGCACGGCGGGGGCGGGGGCGAGCGCGCGCGGCAGGGCGCTGGCCGGACGCTGCGCCCGCCGCTGGGCGGGCGAGGCGGGGCGCTATTCGAGGAAGACGGCGCCGGACTCCACGTGGGCCTTCACCGAGGCATACGGCACCATATGTGCGGTGCCCCCCGCCTTCAGCGTCGCCGTTTCCAGGTCCTGCGGCGCGGGGCGGCGGAGGGAGGTCGCGTGGCACTGTGGCACGCCCAGCGCTTCGGGCGGCCCAGCGCGCGTGGCAGCGGCGGTGTGTGCGCTGCGCTGCGTTGGTTGCACGTGTGGCACGCGCGGCGCTGCGGGCGCGGGCGCACCCCGACGTGGATTGTGACGTCCTGGTGCGCACGTGCGCACACGTACGCGCTCAGGTCCGGCCGCGGCACCATGTCGTCGGCCTCCGAGGACGCCGTCTGCCGGGTGATGCCCCGGAACGCTTCCGGGAGGTGGCCCAGAACGTTGTCGCGCATGTGCCCGCCCCAGAGCCTGCGCACGCGCGGCCGTCGTGAGCGAGCCGGTCGGGGGTGCCTGACGGGCGGGGGGCGGAGCGTCAGCGCGGGGCGGAGGTGAGGGCGGTGCAGCGCCTCCGGCACGGCGTGGGGCGCCGGGAGCGGGCGGCGCGCCTGAAGTACTCCTTCGCGAAGGCAGCCTCTGCGTCGGTCATGCGCGCGCGCTCGTTCTCGTCCTTGAGGAGGTGCATCACCATGCGTTCGATCTTCCCCAGCCGGCGCCGCAGGTAGCCCCGCAGCGCGTAGCTTATCCGCTGCACCTCCAGCTCCAGAAGGGATCTCCGCAGCACGTTCTCTTCCTGCAGGACGCCGCAGCGTGCGCGGGAGATCGGGCGGAGGCGCGTGCGGGCGGCCATTGCCGGCCCGCGCATTTGACGCCAAAAGCCCGCGACCTGGGCACCAGGGAGGCGCCGCACGCGCAGGCGAGGACCGTGTCGCGGTGCGCGTTGTCATCTTTGATGTCGCAGGGCTCGTTTTCGTCGAGGAAGCGCGGCCCGAACCCTACGGATGGTGCGCACTCGCGCGCACAAACTGCGCTGGGCGCCCAAGGCAGCTGTGTGCGCGAACTCTCGGCAGCAGCGCCCACAGAGGCGCTGTCGGGCGCGCTGCTTGCACCGCACACTCACCTCCTTGTCCTGCATCTCCTCGATGGCCTGTTCCGCCAGCTCCAGCTTCTCCTGCAGCCTGCGCACCAGCGGCTCGCAGTGTGGGAGCAGCTCTGGCGACGCCGTCTCGTTCCGCAGCGCCTCCTGGATCAGCTGGACGTCCGACCGCGACGCTGACACATCGTCCCCGCCCCCCTGGGCCTCGGCAGCGCTCATTCTTCCGCGGGCGCGCCCCAGGCGGCCTTGAGACAACGCCTCCCTTTAGTTCGCTCCGCCGACGTCTTTCGCCCAGGGTGCAAGGTCGCCGACGTCACCGCACACAGCTCAGCGCACCGGCGTGCGCGCGGATGCCAAAGAGCGCAGCGCGCGGCCCCTGTCGGACAGGGCGTGCCCACTGGCCGGTGCCCCTAGTCGGGCGAGGTGGGTATGACACGCGCTGGCGTCGACGGGGGGCGCCCGAACGGCACATCGCACCTCGACGCGGGTCTTCGAGGGCTGGACGCACGGTTGCGCGTCCAGGAGGACCAGTCTTGCCGACCCGGCCACAACTTGAACTTGAATGTCGACTCGCCATTTTCGCGACATGCGAATCAGCGCAGCAGGTGAAATGCGGGCTAGTACTTCGCTGACCTACGAGCACCCTCACCGCGAGGATGCCGGAGCGACCGAAATGGTACGGCAGGCGAGACTCACACAGCAGACAGGGTAGACAATGTGAGCAGTCATGCATGTCGTACACACACCTGCACGACGGTGAGACAATGCGGGGATCGTTCAGGAAGCGCACAGCGTGCTGCGTGAGTCTCTGAACGACCCCAGGTGACGACGGGCCTTTATGCCTCGGTCCAGCAGCACGTCCAGAGTCCAACCGACATGAGTCAGTGTGCCAGTCCCCCCGGGGGTGTGTACCCACGCTGCCACCGCGCCGCCGTAGGGGCACGGCTGCAGCAGGCCTTCACTAACTTCGTGGGATTGTCGGGCTGGGTGGAGTACGCCTCGGAGAGAACAAGCGCGGACCATTACTGGCGCATGGGGGCGCGTAGCACTTTCGGTACGGGTCCATATCCCGCCTACCCCATGCGAGGCCGTCGCCCGCATTCCTGGTGTGCCGGTATCGCGGTCAGGCCAGTGAGGCACCGGTCATGCGCGTGGTCGCTACGGTGGGGAACGTTCGGCACAACGCTTGACCAAGCAGGACAGCACAGTCCAGGTGAGCTCCACGCAAGCGGATCGAAACACTTGTGCTTTCGCTGTCGCTGCGCACGTCGCGGCGGGCGGTCAGGGCAGCTGGTCACACGCAGTGGTTGAATTACTTTCAGCAAAGCGAACGAGCTTGCTGATGGCCGTCGGAAATCTAGATTAGCGGTGTGTTTTTGCTGTTCGCTGTGATTGTTCTCAGACCTACGGGCGCCCCCCGACCGCGAGGATGCTTGAGCGACCGAAGCGGTACGTTTGCGTTTCCTTTGTTTGTACTTCGCTGACCTACAGGCAGGGGCACGGGTGCAGCGGGCCTTTGCATACTTCCGTGCATTCGAAGGGGTGCGTGGAGTACGCGTCGCAGAGAGCAAGCGCGGACCATCACTGGCGCATAGGGGCACGTGGCAATTTCGGTGCGGGTCCATATCCCGCCAACCCCATGCGAGGCCGCCGGCCACATTCCTGGCATGCCGGTATCGCGGTCAGGCCAGTGAGGCACCGGTCATGCGCGTGGTCGCTACGGTGGGAAACTTTCGGCAAAGACGCTTGACCAAGCAGGACAGCACAGTCCAGGTGAGCTTAGTTCTTCGCTATAGTAGTTAGTTCTTCGCTATAGTACTTTGCTGACCTACAAGCACCCTCACCGCGAGCGAGACGCCGCGGAATACGTGCACGGCACAGCGAATCCTGAACGATCCCCGCAGTGTCTCACCGTCGTGCATGAGGGCTCACATTGTCTATCCTGCTTGTGAACGATCCCAGGTGTGTTGCTGGCCTCGCGTCGGCTGCGCTAGCCGGCGATCGAGGTGGTACGTGGACAGCAGGGCAGAGGCACGGCAAATTGATATGAAGAAAACCACGGGGGGGGGCTGCTCGTCAACGGCGGTGAGCTTCAGATCAATATGGCACGGGATGTTGCTGGGCAACCGGCCGGCGCGTTGCACGCACGGGCACCTCCGGGCATCGTGCGCCCGGACCGCGCGCCCGCAGAAGCACTCGTGTCTCTGGAAGGCTGTGGGTTGCGTTGATATAGTGACGGGCTGGATGCAGCGACGTGCCTTCGGGCGCCGCAGGTGGCGGCCTGAGGGACAGCCGCGGTAGCTTGAAGGGCCTGAAAGCGGCTCTTGGCCAGAGGGGAAAGTCAGGGGAGGCGTGAGGAGGTGCTGGCTACTGACCGCTGCGGGGGGTCTGACGCAGCCAGCACCACGCCTCGCAGGGGCGCAGAGGCGTCGCGCGAGCCGCCGAACACGGTCGCGGTCTCCGGGAGTACAGAGTGGAGATACATAGCAGCCGAAGCGCATCGCAGACAATCTGCGGAGGGGGGAAGGGGGGTTGCTTGACAGCTCACCCACCGGGCCTTGACAGCCCACTGTGCGCGGGTCAGCGTCCGCGGGTCTCTGCCGGCGCACGGCCTGCGGCAACTGGAAGACATACGGCGCAGCGGCTCCCACGGTTTGTGCGGCACCAGGCGGGGGGGGTGGGGGAGGGACTCCAGGCTCGGAGCGAAGGAGTCGCTGCATGGGTCGCCTGGCCGTGGTTTGCCGGGAGCAGGGGGGAGGGAGGGAGGTCGCTGATTGCATCAGATGTCAGTCGGTCCAACGCTACACTCGACAGCACGTTCGGGGGATGAGGCGGTTTGCATGTGCCCGCCAGGCGCCAGGTGCGATTCGCCGCCACTGCGGCAGCGTGCCACCGATCGCAGCCGGTCCTGCCGCAGGGCATGCGTCGAGGCTGACGCGGGAATGGCCATCGCCGCGCGTTCTGCGGTCTAGAGCGTGCCCGAAGCAGGGTGGGGGCAAAAATGCGACGTCGCTCTGATGCAACACGTCAGTGTCGCGTGGGGTGGGTTTCGATTGTTCGCTCCTACAGGCGTCCCCCGACCGCGAGGATCGGGGGGGGCTTGAGCGACCAGAACAGTATGGCAGACAGGTGCGAGCGAGCGCGAACGGGTCTCGAGTGCGCTTGCGTCGCGGGGGCGGCAGAGTGATGCCGTGCGACCCGGCCGCGGGTCCGAGACGCATCGAGGCGTGGACAAAAACGACACGGCAGCCGCGACGGTGGCGGCGGGAATGGTGCACAGAGTTCGGGCCGGAGCGGTGCGAATGCACGGGGGCTCGGGAGCCTCCATTCCAATGATGGAGGCCCCACACGTGCGATCAGGACTCTGGGAAGAGAGTCCGGGTGAACGGGACGCATCAGGTCTTCGAACGAAGGGGAGAGGAGGGAAGGGGGGGAAGGGAAGGGCGGGGGCTGGGGCGGGGAGGGGGGGGAGAGGGGGGGAGGCGTTGAATGAACAGCGGAGGGGGAGTAACGACGTCGGTGGATCCGGAGATCGGTGATGGGGGGCACTCCCCGGGGAGGGGGGGGGCTCGAATAGTGCGTTCGATTCGGAAAGCGTGGTTCCGCGCCCGCACTGCGTGCGGCTGCGTCGGAGGTGTGCCCTGCGTCGATGTAGTAGTAGCGCTGCGCGTGCATTCGCCTGCTCGTGTTAAACTAGGGGGGGGAGCGCCTCACGCCACGCGGCTGCGCTTGCGCTGCTGGACATTCGGGTTGCTGGCCTCCGTGCTCCCGCTCTCCGCGGACAGGTCGTTCGGGAGCTTCGCGGCCTCGCGCGCCTGCAGCGCCTTGGCGCCAGCAGCAGCGTCGCCGCCGTCCTTCAGCGCGCCCTGGGCCTCCTGCGGCGCCTCCTTCCCGCTGCCGTTGCCGCTGCCGTTGCCGCTGCCGTTGCCCGACGCGCGGTTGCCGCTGCCCGTGCCCGTGTTGGTGAGCGTGGTGCCCGTGCCAGCCATCATGTTCGTGCCGTTGCCCGAGCCGCCGTTGCCGTTGCCCGAGTTGCCGTTGCCAGAGCCGTTCGCGCCGCTGCCGCGCGTGGCCTGCGTGTCCGCGCCGTTCTGCGCCGCCCCGGCGCGCCCGGCGCCGCCGTCGCGCGCGGCTGGCATGTTGCGCCCCTGCCGCGCCGTGCGCTGCGACGTGTGCTGACCGCCGCTCCGGGGCCACGCCGGCAGCGGCTCGAGCTGCGGCGACTCGTCGCGCGGGCGCTTGTGGCCGCCCTCGCCTGCCTGCCCGCCCGGCTGCGCTGGCCATGGGAAGCCTGCCTGGGCCATTGGCGGGCCCGCGGGCGCCGCCGGCCTGCGGGCCCGGCTGCGGCTGCGCGGGCGGGGGCATCTGGCCCTGCTGCGCCTGCGGCGCCTGCCCGAGCTGCGGCGGCAGGTTGGGCGGCGGCGCCGCCTGCTGCTGTGCCTGCTGCTGCTGCAGCTGCATCGCCGCGAGGAGGGCGGGGATGGACGCCATGGAGGGGGGACTGGAGCCGTGCGCAAACGCCGGAACCTGCTGCATTGCCTGCAGGATGGCGTTCCACTGCGCCGCGGGCACTGAGGCCTGCGGCTGCGGTGGCTGCGGCTGCTGCGGCTGCGGTGCCTGCTGCTGCTGCTGCGGATGCTCTTGCGCAGGACGCGGCACTGGAGGCGGCATCGACTGCTGCTGCTGCTGCTGCGCCGTCGGCACCCACGTCGTTTGCGGGGACGACAGTCCTGGTGGTTGTGCGAAGACGTGGTGCTGCGGGGGCGGCTGGTGCGCGTGCGCCTGCGCGCGCTGGACCTGCGCGAGCGACGACAGCAGCCAGAGCACCGAAGTCAGGCTCGACCACGAAGGCGCGAGCGGCGGCTGGCTGGGCGGCACCAGCGGCGGGGCGCTGGGAGGCGCGACGAACGGTCCTTGGGCGCCCGTCGGCGGCTGCGGAGACGACGGAGTCTGCTTGCCCTGCTGCTGCACGGGAGCCGGCGACTGCTGCTGCGGCTGAGGCGACGCCTGCGGCTGCGGCTGCGGCTGTGGCTGCTGCTGCTGCTGCTGCTGCTGCTGCTGCTGCTGCTGCTGCTGCTGCGGCTGCACCGGCGGCTGCTGCTGCTGGTGGTGGTGGTGATGCTGCTGCGTCTGTGCCACCTGCAGCAGCGACGCCAGCAGCAGCTGCAGCTGCTCGGGCGGGATGTTGAGGAGGCCCTGCTGCGGCGGGTGGTGTGCGGGGTCCGGCGCCGCGTTGTACGCCTGCCCCGCCGCTGCGTCCTGCGCCAGCGGCTGGTGCGGGTACTGCGGCGGGTGCTGCGCCTGGAACTGCAGCGCGAGCTGCGGGATCCGCGACAGCATGTGTGCCGTGAGCGCCTGCAGCCGCTGCGCGTCCACCCCCGGCGCCTGCTGCCCGTCGGGCCCGGGCGCAGCCATCACCGCGTCGCCGGGAGCCGCCGCGGCGTTTCCGGCGCCGCCCGCGCCCGGCGGGACGTTGCCGGGCGAGCCCGGCGGGCCCGCCTGCGCGCCGGGCACCGCAAGCTGCGACGGCGGGGCGGTCGTGGTCGCTGCCGCGCGCCGCGCCGACCGCTTCTGCTTCCCGAAGCCCTCGCCGCCCTGCTGCCGCTCCCAGTCCGCGGCGCCGCCCCCCGAGAAGGCCTTGGCCACGCCCGTCAGCGAGTGCAGGTTGGGGGGCGCCGCGGGCATGCCCCCGAAGGCCGGGTACGTCGACGGAAGCGCTCCGAGGTACATGTTGCTGTAGTTCTCGAAGGTCCGGAGGTTCCCGAGGTTGGCCTGGTCCGGCCGCGGCGCCACGGGGTCGGCCTTGGCGGGCGCGCTCGGGGCGTGCTGGGCGCTCGCGGCCGTCTTCTTGCGCCGCCGTCCGGCGCCCGGCGGCACGTTGCGGAGCGTGCCTCCGGCGGTCCAGTACCTCTGGCAGCCCTGCGCGACGCACGTGGGTCCCGGGGCGGGGAGCGAGGGCGGTCGGTGCCTGCGGGGGGTTGGCGGGGCGCGCTCGGCACGCGAGCGGCCGTGGCGGGGGCGCGCGGCGTGCGCGGGACGTGGCCGGCGGCGTCTCACCTTGCAGAGGTACCGCGGCTGCTTGGTGTTGTAGTTGTTGAAGTAACAGAACTTGGTGTTGGTCGAGGCGCAGCGCGGGCAGGGCAGGCGCTGCGGCGGCTTGGGCTTCTCCCGCGCGGCCGCGGTGCCCTTGCTTTCCCCGCCCGCAGCGTCCGTGGACATGGACAGCTCGCCGTCGCCGTTGTCCGCCTGCTTCGCTCCGCGCTCTGCTAGGAGAGGAGCAGCATCTGCGTCGGGCGGTCCCGCCGCGGAAACTCCGCCCGCCTTGGTGTTCGCCCGGGCCGTAGTTTCCCTCCTCTTCGAACCGCCAGCCGTCGCCCTGGACGCGGAAGTGCCCCTGCGGCGCGGTCGGGCGGAAAGGAAGCCAAGTTGCGCGTGCGCAACCGTTGCGGGAGGGGGGCCCCGATAGACTGTGCGCGGCGCGCATTCGCACAAAGTCCTCTCCGTGAACGATTGCGCACCTTCTCGGCCGCTGGACGCTCTTCGCGGACGAGCAATCGACGCTGCTGCTGCGCTGGTGGCCTTGGCTGCGCGCCTGGTGGCCGTCCGCCGCCGCGCCGCGCTGATCGTGCTGCATTGCGGGGAATTTCGAGGGCGCTTTTCGGTGAGAGACTGGCCCGCGCGCGGGGGGCAGGCGGGGCACCTAGCTTCGCTCAAGGCAACGCCCGCGTCGCACGGCGCCCGGGGCGTGACGCGGGCGCGAAACTCCACGCGAGCACACAACGAACGCGAGGCAATCCAGAGGGTCGGCGTTCACGGCCGATGCGGCCCCGCACGGGGAGCGGAGCCCCCTAGAGCTCGGCTGCCCGGTGCGAGCGCCCCGCGCACCTCGGCGGGCCCCGACTGGGCGCGTGCGGCCTGCTCCATCTGCGAACTATCATCCGTCCTCCCGACGGGCGGCGGCGACGGTTCTGCCGGGCCACCCGCCGGAGCGTCAGCGGGTTTCTCTTTCGGCATTTAGTTGCGCGTCATTTCTCTCGCGTGCGGACGCGGGGGGCCATGCTTGGCTGGTTGTCGTCCTTTGCAATTTGCAGACGCGGCTGAAATTGGCGCGACGGGGCCGAACGCCGCCCAAAGCGACCCGCGCAAAGTGGTACCGGCCGGGGGGAGGAGTGTCAGCTCTGCCCAGTGCCGTACTGGACCTGGCCAGTGCGCGTGCCGACCCACCCCCGCTCGCGGTTCGGGCGCGGCGCCGCTCCCAGCCCCGTCCGGCCCCCAGCCGCGACCCGCCCGCGCTCGTCCGACGTCCGCGGAGCGGCCCAGCGCGCGTTGCAAACATCACACGACACAGCGACCACTCCCGCGGCCAGCCCTCACCAGGCGTAGTACGAGCCGGGTCCGGGCACCTCCGACTTGGGCATGCCCATGCGCATGGAGGACCCGAAGCCCGACGACGGCGCCGTCTTCACCCGCGAGTCCCCCTGCTTGCCAAACGCTGTGGGCGCGTTGTACGTCCCGGCGCCCGGGGCCGCGCGGCCGGCGAACTGCGTCTTCGACGCCCGCGTCCCCATGAACACCTTGCTCGCGCCGTCCCGGTCGACGTTGCCGAACGAGTGGCTGGGCGCCGTGGGGCGGTGCGACGGGGCCTGCTGGCCGATCGACGCCGTGTTCTCGTACTGCCCCGCGCCGGGGTTCTCCCGCCCGCGCCGCTCGTAGTCGTACCTGCGCGCGCGAGACCGACGGGGCGCGTTCGCGGCGTCCCGGGCGCAGGCTGCCGCCCGCTTCACTGGGCGCGACACGCCCCGCAGGGAGACTGATGCGGCCGAGAGCGGCGGAACGGCGGAGCCGGCGCACGCCTACGGCCCGCGCGGGAGCAGCGCGGCGTCGCAGCCCGCGGTCGAGGGGCGCGTGCGGGCGCCGCCATGCACGGCGTGCATGCCGGGGGGAGGGGGCGCACTTGAACCGCTCGCCGCCCGGCATCTTCCACGACGGCGCTGTCGACTTCGTGGCGTCGACGCTCTTGAACAGCGACGACGGTGGCTGGTACGTGCCGGGTCCGGGCGAGCCTCGGGACGCGTACTGCGCGGGACAGCGTGGCGGAGGGCGCGCTGGGCGGGGCCGGGCAGCGCGGCGCCGGTGCTCCGGCGGGGGGGCGAGCGTCGCGATGGACGGTGCCAGCGGGGTTCGGGGCGGCGCGGGGAGCGGCCTGCGGGGCGGGATCGGCCCGTCGGCGGCTGCGAGCCGGGGCGCTCGCGGTGGGCCAGCTGCCGTCGATCGCGCACCTGCTTCTTCTCGTGGCGCGTCGACACGAACACGGAGGCGGCCTGGTCGCGCGTCGTGGTTCCGAAGCCGGTCTTGGGCGGGCTCTTCATCGTCGACACGGTGGCTCCGTGCAGCGTCTCGATGTGCGAGTAGGAGCCCGGCCCTGCGCGCGCACGGGGGCGGTCGCAGGTGGCAGTCAGCGGCCGGGACGCGCGGGAGCCGGATGTGTAGGCGAGGTGCGATCAGATCAGGCGGTGTCGTCGGCCCGGGCCGGACGCTGGGGGCCGTGCGCCGGGGGCCCGGGTTGCAGGGGCTGCTGGGCGGGGGAAAGAGGGCTCGCGGGGCCGGGGCTGGGGTGCAGGGCGGCGGGCGGCAGCGGGGTGTGGAGCAGGCGCACCTGGCACGGCCGACTTGGGCCGGACGAGGCGCTCGGACTGGCCGAAGCCGTAGGACGGGGCGTCCTTGGCGGTGGATGCAACATGCTTGCCGAACGACGAGTTTTCGGGGTTGTACGCCCCGGGACCGGTGCCGTAGTTGCCCCCCTTGGAGTTCCTGTTGGACTTGTCCACCGCGGGAGACGCGTAGGTGCGCGCAAACTGGTCGCGAGTGGAGGTGCCAAAGCCAAACGAGGAGGAGCTCTTCATGTTGCTAAGCGGCTGCTTCGCGAACGAAGTCCGTAGCGACATGACGCGAAATCGATCCGCTTCCGACGGCATCTTGATCGATCGCGCCCCTCGCCTCGCGCTAGTTCACGTACACCTCACGGGCCCGACCTCGCAGGGCAGCCGCACGCCGTTCCGCCGGCCCTGTCGATTTCAAGCCGTGCGTGAACGGTGGAATCTTTGCCCGTACGCGCGCATCGCGCCGCCATGGATCCCCGCGGTGGCCAGGCGCCCCACAACGACATGACGCAAGTCGCTCCGGCGAAATGCAACACCCCGCCCCGACTGGGCCGTCGGCATCGCGCCCGTGCGGCGCAGACGCGCGGCACACATGCAGGGGGACTCCGCCAACCCAGTGGTTCGGACTCCGTGCGCCGCTGCGGCTGCCCTGCGACGTGCCAACCGCCACGCAGCTGAGGGGCCTAAGGCGATCGGCGCTGCTCCGCGCAACGACCCCAGCCGTCCACGCCGGCCGCCTCATCTCGAGCCTCCCGCGCAGCGAGGGCCGCCGATGCGCGCGCCGCCCGCGCGACATGCGAGCGATCACGTGATGATGTTGCAGCGCAACTAGCCCCACGGCGGCCCAGCCTGGCGACGCGGGCCAGGCCGCCCCAGCGCTGGCGAGAGGCATCGCTACGAAGGGCGCCATGTGCTCCAGCTTGCTTGTCATCGGCGTGCGCACTGGGGGCGGCGTTGACTTGATTGTTGGCCCACACGTACGTACAGCGCATACGGCATGAGCAAGGGCTGGCCGCGGTCTGTGATTCGCCGACCTACAGGCACCCTCACCGCGAGGATGCTTGAGCGACCGAAACGGTGCGGCACACCACACAGGATAGACAACGTGAACAGTCATGCACAACGGAGACAATGCGGGGATCGTTCAGCGTGCTGCGTGAGTCTCTGCACGACCCCAGGTGACGACGGTCCTTTGTGCCTCGGTCCAGCAGCACGTCCAGAGTCCGACCGACATGAGTCAGTGCGAGTTTACAGAGTTCCCCCGCCGGGGGGTGTGTTTCCACGCTGCCACCGCACCCGCCGCAAGGTTGCCGTGAGTCGCGGCATCAACGGTTGGATGCGCAATCACGTAACACAGTGCCGCCTCGTCATGCAAGTCCCTAGAGCTGCTGCTTCTGGGGCCGGGGTGACCTACAGCGCACCGCCGCCTACGGGCCGGCACGGGTGGTTCGACAGAAAGGGCTCCTAGCGCCTGCGTGCATCGGCATCTCTCTCCGCGCCAGTGGGGCGGCGGAGTCGGTAGTGTAAGCGTGCTGTAGGCACTCCCCCGCGCCGGTGGCAAGCGGTCGACCGGGTCGCTTCTCCCGGGCGACGCTTCCCTCTGCGCCTAGATAGATCCCAGTCGCGAGAGGAGTGCCCCGCGGGGCGGGTCAAACGCCCGTCGCGGGTCCCGCCGCGGCGCGTCGACCGCCTCGTCAGTCAGTCCCCCCGCCTGAGAGCGTCCCACAAGTCCTCGGGCACGGGCAGGTCCGGCATCTCCAAATCCACGGCGGCGAAGAGGTCGTCCTCGCCCCCCTGGCCATCCTGCGACCACCGAAGACCCCGCAGCGCCCCGAGGCCCTCGGCCGAGGGCTTGTTCTCCAGCGGCGGCTCCGCGGGATCGGGCGCGGGCGCGGGCACGCCGGGCGCGCCAGGCTCTGGGGGTTCCAGGGAAACTCCGCGGAGAAGGTCGTGCGACGCAGCTTGAACAAGCGGCGCGCCGCCCGCCGCGTCGCCCCCTAGCTGGGACGCGCGGGCCACGTGAAGGGCCGCGTCGCCGCCGGGGTGGGAGAAGCGCGTCAGCGCCCCCGGCTGCGACATGCGCGTCGCCGCCCCCGTCAGCGAGTCGCGTGCGGTGTTTGCGTCCCCGGAGCCGTGCGTAGCCTGCAGTTTGCCCGACCCAGTCAGCAGCGCGACGCCGTTGTCCGCCCCCCTGGCGTGCGCGTTCCACACCAGGTGCCCCGACGACATCCGCTGCACGTCGCCCTTCGCGAAGCCATGGTCCGTCGTGCGGTCGCCCGTCTTGGGGCTGTGCGGCTCCAGCGCCGTTGCCAGCGACCTCAGCTCGTCCTGCTTCGCGGCCAGGTGCTGCCGCCGCGGCCACCGCGCGATGCCGAACCGCCGGCACGCGCGCTTCAGCGTCGTCGGGCACACCCCGAGGTCCGCCGCGGCCTCCTTCAGCCCCAGGTGGAAGTGCGCCTCCAGGTCGGCCAGCGTCAGCTTGCGGCCCGTGCCCTGCCGGCGCCCGAGCGAATCCACGCGCAGCTGGTCCGCCGAAACCGCCTCGGGCTGCGGCGTGGGCGCCGCGGCCTGGGTGCGCGGGCGCAGGCTGCGCCGCTTGGAGCCGCCCGAGCCACGCCCCGATGCGGGCGAGCCGGTGCCGGGCGTCGCCGTCTCGCTGGCGACCCCCGCGGGCTGCCCGTCCGAGCCCCGTGCTCCGTCGTCGAGCTCCAGGTCACCGGGGGCGTCGTCTGCGTCGCATCGCGGGGGGGGAGGCGAGGGGGCTCTTGCTCTGGCGGCGGCATCAGCACAGGGCTGCGGCGCGGCGCGGGTGCGGGTGCAGGGGCGTTTGGCGGGCGGGCGCGAGCGTCGCGGGGCGGTGTGCGCACCGTGCATCCTCCGCGTGAGCAGGTTCCGCCGCAGCGACGTGGTGGTGGTCATGATGGGAACTTCGCGCGCCCCAACCAGCGCGGGGTCCTCGCCCGGGTGCCAGCTCTCGGGAATGCTCATCTGCGCGGAGATGCCCCCCGTCGACTCGACCCCCCCCGAGGACTGCCGCGACAGCGCGATGCCCCCCAGGCCCGCCATGAGGCTCTCCGAGACCGACAGCGCCCGGCCCCCGATCCCGAAGCTCTCCGAGCGGTCCGACATCACGCTGAAGTCGCGCGTCACGCGCGCCTTGCGCGCCAGCATCGCGTTGGCGCCGGGCCCGAGGCCGGTCGCTTCGGCAGCCTCGTGCGCCATCAGGTCCCCCGTCGGGGAGCGCCGCCGCCGCCGGCCCGACGCAGACGGCCCCACGTCGCCGTAGAGGTCCCACACGTCGCCCGCGCCGCCGTTCGGGCTGCTCGCGTTCGGCGCGCCCCCCGGGTGCGCCCCCGCCGGGTCCTCGCCGCCGCTGCCGCGCCCCTCCCTCGACGCATCCTTGCCGTCCGACGGGAGGCGCTCGCGGCTGGCGCCGCCCGCGCGGGAGCCGACGAGGCTGTGGCCGACCTCGTTGCTGTTCGTGGCGTCCGACTCCCGGACCACGCCGAGGCCCGGGAAGAAGCACAGCCCGGGCCCGTAGTCGTTCATGGGCGCCCCGAGGCCGCCCTGGGCCAGGCAGCTCGCGAGGCGCGCCACGAGCGCCTGCGGGCGGATCGTCGGGTCGCTGGAGACCACCTCGACGACCGCGACGGGGCCGCCGCCGAGGCCGGTGGGGTCGAACACGGGCATGAGCACCGCCGACAGGACGCCGCACCGGCGCGCCTCCTCGACGCGGCGGTAGCTCGCGACTGTGTACCCCGCGAGGTGGCTCGTGTACTCGGTCGCGGCGCGCAGGAACACGCGGCCGACCTCGCCGACGGCGACCGCGGGCCCCTGCACGGCGTACTCGGTGCGCACGCACGACATGCGGAACTGCGTGAGCATGTCGTCCTCGCCCGCGACGTAGAACGGCGCGCCGCGCGTGTGGAGGAAGACCTCGTCGTCCGCGCCCGCGCGGCTGTCGTGCGCGCTCGTCCCCTGCTCGGAGTGGTGGCCCGAGTCTGTGGCGCCCAGGCGGGGCCCGGGGAGCCACATCTGGCCCAGGACGCCGACGTGGGGCATCCCCGGGGTGTAGATCGACGTGAGGGAGTTGATCGCCGCCCCGACGCGCTGCTTGACGCTCGCGACGGCGTCACGGGCGCTCCGCAGGGCCTGCAGGTCTGCAGACGGCAGGGGCGTGGGCTCCGGGGCGAACGACACCTTGCCCGTGGAGACATCCTCGGATTGGGCATGGTAGCTCAGGACTGCCGTGAAGTGCATGTTTGCTCTCCCGGCGTGCTGCGCAGGAAGCTTTGCTGCAGGTGGCACCGGCGCGGGCGGCGACGTGAGGGGCTCGGCGGTCAGCGGTGCCTGCTGCGGGGCTTTCTCACGGCCGGAACTTGCGAATGCGGGTCGTGCTGGGCGTGCAGCGCCGCGGAGCTGCGCGTGTGGCGGCCCAACTGATCATGCGGGGCACCCGCGCCTAGCAGCTGCGGGGGGCGGCCGGCAGGCGGTGCGCGTCGCTTTGCGCAGGTGCGATGTCGCGCGCAGCCCCCGCGTACCTGCGGGATGCCCGCACGCCCGAGCGCGACGGCCCTTGAGACCTGGGCTGCAGTACTCCTGTAGATCAGGAGGGCAACCGCGGAGTGGCCCGCGCGGCTCCGTTCATGCCCCGTGGTCGCGACGCATATGATTCTTTGATGTGATCTCTGATCGTGCGTGCGCTGTGCGGCGTGGCAGCTTCCCGGCGACGCGGAGAAACCCGTCGCTAGCCTCGTTTCCGTGGCGCCCGCCCGCGTCCGCGCAGATTCGGCACCGCAAGGCACTGGAGTCCTCAAGCGCTTGGAGAACCCCAGCAGCAACGGCTCGTCGCGGGCCGCAGGCCGGGAGTTGGCGCGCCCGTCCACGCCTCTCACCAAACAGCAACTACGCGGAACAGGCGGACTTCGGGCCCGCCACGCGTGCCCGTGATGCGCAGTCGATGTGGAGGGCGCGAAGACGGCACGGGCCCTTCGATGCGGGGCGCCAGGCAGCGGCGGGCCCGGGGCGGGACGCGCCACACAACTCACGCCCCTGTGCTACTGACGCTGGCCCACCGCGGCGGCCCATAGGCGGCGAACGGAGGCACGCCGCCCCACATGGTACCCGCAAGACTTCGAAGCGGAGGCAATCGCATTGGTTCGTCCGCATTCAGGGCGTGGCGAGGCACATTCCACCCCTGGCAACCGGCAGCTGCTCGCGGGAGCTTGCACCTCGCCCGGTCCCGCGCGAAATCAGTGCGCCTCGCGGCATCCTTGCTCGTGCGACGTTCGAGCGCGCGACTTCCCGGCGGCGGATCCGCGAGGCGGCGGCTGCATGGCGCACCACGGCACGTCTGCGGCGGACATCGACCCGGAGACCTCGCTCGCCCCCGCGTGTCGCGCACCGTACCTCAAGCTCGAGGACTGCCTCGCCGACAACGACCGCGACTGGCGACGCTGCCAGGAAGCCGTCAAGGCGCTCCGGGAGTGCACGAGCGCCCGTGGTGGCGCTGCACCTGGCCGTGCCGCGCCGGTCGCGCCTGGCAAGCAGCAGTGAAGCAGCGCCTCCGCCCGTGAGGCGTCGGCGAGCTCGCTCGCTGCCGCCCGTAGTTTTTTGGGAGGATGATCGCGGCGCGTCGCCTGACGGGAACCCTACCGGGGTGTGCGGAGCGCGCGTTCGGCAGCAACGTGCCCGCGGCTGCCGCGGACCCCTTCTCGCTGGACGTCCTGTCTCTGTACAGATCCATCATGCGCTCTGCGAGGTGGGTCCCGCCCCGACGCAGCGCCCGCACGCCGCTGACTGTGACGCAGTTGGCGGCATCGCTCACTGCGCGACGGCGCGGGGCGTGGGCGCGCAGGAACTTCCCGAGCAGCAACCGGGCGGGTCTCATCGAGTCGATACGGCAGGACTTCCGCGACGGGGCCAAGGTGACGGACAGGGAGGAGGTTGCCAAGCGGCGCCAGTCGGCCGTGACGGGGCTCCGGCAGCTGCAGGCGTTCTCCGAGGCGGCCAGTGCCAGAGGCGGTGAGGGCTCGGTGTTCCTGGGCGGCAACGCCAACGACAGCTGGTGGCAGTGAGGGGAGTCTTAGGAGGTGTTGGTGCAGGCCGAGCCGGGGCCGGTGCACGTGGCGACTGTAACAGAGCCACGGCACGCATACAGTGGCGCAACTCGTGCTCCCTTCGACGGGCAGAGGCGCGACGAGAACGCAGCACAACACCATAGCATTGGCGAGTTGCGCGTGACCACCTCCCGGCCACCGTGCGCCCGTGCCGCCCTCAAGGTGCGCGGTTCGCTCCGCTCATGATGCGTCACATCGCCGCTGCCACGCAATCATCGAGGGCTCAGGACAGTGGCCGGCGGGTGACAGCAGCAGACCAGGCTGCGCGAGCTCGCTCGTCACTGCACGACGCAGCAGCTCCGCGACCGGCTTCCGTCGCCGCTTCCGTCGTCCTTGCCCCCCTGCTTGCCCGCCTTGCCGTCTTCGCGCACTACTGCATGCAACGTGACCACCGGCACGTCCCCAGGGTCCCCGCCAGAAAGCATCTGCCACGTCGGCTCGAGGCTGCCCGACGGCTCCATCGTTCGACCTGCACACTCGCGGGCGGCGCGGGCGTGGCGCCGGCATGAGCAGGGCTCGTGCGATGCGCGTGCCGCGGCGAGCACCGGCGGCGCTGTTCAAGGCCACTTCGGGGGGCGCGTGGCTCGCACCGTTCAGAATCAGCCGCAAGCACGCGGCGTTGGCGGGGGCGTGCGCGGCCAGCGGGCCCTCTGTGGGCCAGTGGCTGATGGCCAGCTGCCGCGCTGCAGCGCCCGTGAGCGTCGCTGGCTGCTCGCCGAGGTCGATGTCCCCATCGGTGTGCCTGCGGACGGGCGCGGACGCAATGGTCGCGCTCCATCATCGAACGGCGACTGTGCGAGCACTGGCTCGACTCCAGCAGCTGCTGATACGCGCACACTGTGTCAAGTGGGGCCGCATGGCTGCAGCGCGAGACGCCGGACGGATCCAGGCAAAGGCAGGGCACTGCCGGATGCGGCCAGCAGGGCTGCGAGCAGGTGAGTCTCGTCCCGCCCTGCGCGAGCCCTCCGGTGACAGCAGAACCCTGCTCGCGCACCTCAGCTTCAGCTTCACCGTGGCGGCAGAGAACTTGGGCATGCTCGTCTAGTCTTCTGGCTCTCGCTCGTCCGGGAACAGCTCCTCCGCTTCCGCGATCAAGTCGGGGTACCTGCGTGGGTGGCGACGCACGGACGCGCACACATGGGCGGCACTGGCCAGCGCAGTCCGTGCTGCCGGCAACAGGGCGCCGAGACGCTGTGTACACGACGCAACTACGTGATACGAAACGTCAGCCTGCTGCGGTTGGGTGCGGGTCGCTGTCGTTCCGCGGCGCGGGGGCACAGGACGTGAGAGCATAGCAACGGCGCTGGGGCCGCACAGCACGCGGACAGCGGGAGGAGGCCTGATCGGCCGCAAGCTCGAGACCATGGATCTGCCCCGTGGTATCGGACAGTGGGTTGCGGCTGCTGGCGGCACCCAGCGCTCAGCGCGCATTAGTTGGCACGCTCGCACACGGGCCGTGATGCGTGGTGCGGTGTCAGGGACGCCTCACGCGGGGTGCGCCGCTCGGCGTCGGCCTCGGTGAGCTTAGCACTCACCTCGTGGTCAGCTTCTTCCTGATGGAAACGAGCGCCGCGAACACGGCGTAGAGGTCGGTGCTGATGCCCTTGAGGAGCTGCGCTTTGTGCTTCAGGCTCTCGAGCAGATCTCGATGCTCATCAGACGTCTTGTTCAAGCCTTCGAGAGCCTGCAACGAGCGTGGTCCTCGGCTCCGTCGCGGCGCACCGCTGGGCGCCCTCGAGCCAGGTCGCAGGGGAAACTAGGCCGTTGCCGCCCCGCGCAGAACACGCACGCGCTCCCGCCCGCGGCGCGACCGGCCGCCTGCTCGGACGAGGGCCGGCGGGAACCGCCCGCGACTGTCTCACCTGGATGACCGCGGCGAGCTCCTTGAGCGCCTCGGCCTGTGAAGCCCCTAGGTCGCCTGGGCCCCGAGTGACGCCGCGTTCGGACGGCAGACCTCCACGACTTGAGCCCGGGCCTTCGCCCTCTTCCATATACGTCACCGCGCGCGCTCGTCTGCTCCCGCGGTCCCCCTCACACGGCAAACAACGGTGCGTCCGGGTCTGCAACTGCACGGGAGCCACCAGCCCGGTGACAGGGGGGGGGAACTGTGCCTCTCGCTCCTGCACAAGCCGAGTCACTGACGGCTGTCGTTTTCGCAGCTGATGCCGCCCGGTGCGCCCGTCCAGGACGGCCCTGGCGGGTGTGTGTTTGCGGTTGGTCCGACTGCCGTCATCCCGGAGGGGGGGTTGGCTCGTGATGCCCTCAGCGGGACGACCGCCGCCGGCCAGTCGTGGTCCGCCGACCCCTGAGCGGCTCCGCAGAATGCCCAGTGGGGATGCGCAGTCACCGAAGCAACCCTACAGGTGCTGCCAAGACGCCCATTGTACAGCTCCTACGGCGATCATGCAACTCCGGGGGTGCAACGTGAGACTGATTCTTCCTTTCAGACAAGCGGGAAAGGGACAGAAGGCCGAAAGTGCCTTGGCCGCAAGTGTGCAGCAACACACAAGGATACTGGATCATACTGGTCCGCGGGAGGGGCGTCCGCGCAGGCGAGTCCGCCGGCGTGCTGGCGAGGCAAGTCGTGAGACGCACCCGGCAGATTCGGGAGGAGGAGATCCTCAGTTCGGAACTCAGCCCGGAGTTCAGACGCCCGCCACAGGCTGTGAGGGGCTGCGGGGTTTCAGTTGTGCCCGAGGGGCCGGGCACCCCCCGCCGGAGGGCTGATGGCAGGTGGGAGAGGGGGCGAACGGACTCCGGCGCCGACATCAACTCCCCTCCCCTGAGTCCCTGCCGTCTGTGGTCCGACTCCTGACAGTGTCAGACACACGTTGGTCGCACCGCCGACTCGACGGCCGTCGCAGCTCGGGCGCCAGGGCAGTGCGGCGCCTGGCGCAGGGCCGTGAGAGTCCAGCATGAAGAAGTGGAAGCCACCTCGTATGCTCAACCAGCCTGCGGGCGACGGCGAGGGCGCGAGCGTGAAGCGCGCCGCGCAGCCACTCGACGCGAAAGTGACGAAGATTGCGCGCCGTCCGCTGCAACCTCACGCGGCTCCCCAGGTGCAGGCTGCGCGGCCTGCGGACTCGAGCAAGCGCTGCTTTCGGGTGCTGTACACGAAGCGCTCGAGCAAGCTGCGGCGAAACAAGACGTTCGACGATGGAATCCTCGTCGTACAGGTGCGCTTCCGCGAGATGACGTGCGCCATGCAAGCGCTTCGCCCACGGGTGTGACGCCCGCGCTCGAGGCCTCAAACTCCTGTGACAGCTGGGCTGAACCGCGCGCTCGACGATGCTTGTTCGCGCGTTTGGCGCGAAGTAGCACCTCTGATACGTGACACGCCCGGCGGCGGCGCGTTTCATCACCGTGGACCACGTGGGGCGACCGCGGAGGCACAGCATACCTCAGCGCAGGAGCTCTCACCGACGAATGCCTCCCGTGTCCCGCAGGACGGCACGCAGTGCACGCTGTATGACGATTCCGGCAAGCAGGTCACGCGTGGGCGATGCGCGGCGGCGGCCAGCCTCGCGAGCGACTCCGAGCTGGCCCTGGGCAGCTGGGAGCTCGAGGTGGACGCCGCGCTGCCGGTCGAAGACTTCATGTCCGGGTCGTGCTTCCTCCCCGGGACCACCGTCTCGCCCGGGAAGTCGGCGGGGCCGTCCGCCGCGGCCCGCGCCCCACCTCGCGTCGGCGCGTCGCTGCTCTCCGCGCCCCCCGCCAAGCCAAGCACCGCGCTGTGCCCGGGCCGCGCCAACGCGCCGCGGCCGCCGCTGCACGACGCGAATGCGCCCGACGCGGTGGTCCTGAACAAGGCCGGGTACGACAGCGGCCGCGACCGCAGCGCGGTGGTGCTCGATCCCTTCCTAGTGCGCAAGCTGCGGCCGCACCAGAAGGAGGGCGTCCAGGTGCGCGCGCCCCGCGCGCGAGCGAACGAACGCCGCAGCCGTCGCAGCGGCGTTTCGTCACCGACGCTCCCGCCCCCCCGCGCCGCAGTTCTTGTACGAGTGCGTGATGGGTGTGCGGGCAGCGCACGTGACCGGGGCGATCCTCGGCGACGCCATGGGCCTCGGGAAGACGCTGCAGATCATCTCGCTCGTGTGGACGCTGCTCCGGCAGGGCCCCTCCGGGCGCCCCGCGATCAAGAAGGCCGTGGTGGTGGTGCCGAGCAGCCTGGTCAACAACTGGCGCGACGAGTTCCGCAAGTGGCTCGGCGACACGCGCCTGCGCACGCTGACCGTCACGCCGGGGGAGGACGTCGCCGCGACGGTCCACGACTTCCGCGTGTCCCCCATCTTCCCCGTGCTCATCCTCAGCTACGAGATGGCGCGCAAGCTCTCCGGGTCGCTCGCGGGCGCCGCGTCCGGGCCGCCCGTGGACCTCCTCGTGTGCGACGAGGGCCACCGCCTCAAGGCGGCCGGCGGGAACCAGACCATCGCCGCGCTGCTGTCCCTGGGGTGCAAGCAGCGCGTGGTGCTCACGGGCACCCCGCTGCAGAACGACCTCGCGGAGCTCTGGGCCGTCGTCGACTTCGTCAACCCCGGGTGCCTCGGGACCCTGCGCTCCTTCCGGGACGTGTTCGAGAAGCCCATCACGCGCGGGCGCGAGCGAGGGTGCACGCCCGCGGAGCAGGGCGTCGCGCAGGAGCGCGCCGCGGAGCTCGCGCGGCAGCTCGGGGTCTTCTTCCTGCAGCGCGGCGCGGAGGTCAACGAGCGCTTCCTGCCGCCGCTCACGTCTGTCGTGGTCGTGTGCCGGCCCACGCCGCTCCAGGTCGCGCTGTACGCGGCCCTGAACCGCGCGGGTGGGCCCTGGCGCCTCGACGGCGGCGAGGTGCCCGCCACGGACGTCCTCGAGAAGCTCGCGGTGCTGAAGAAGATCTGCAACCACCCGGGGATGCTGTGGACGCCGGGCGCGGGGGGCGCAGAGGGCGCGGGGGGCGACGCCGCCGCCGCCGGTGACGCCGGTGACGCCTTCGACCTCCGCGGGTGCTTCCCGGACGACTTCCAGCCGGACGCGCCGGACGGGTCGAGCAAGATGGTCTTCCTATCCGCGCTGCTGCGGGAGCTCAAGGGCGGGTCCGGGCAGCCGGAGTCAGCGCGTGCGGACAAGGTGGTGGTGGTGTCGACGTCCACCAAGCTGCTGGACGTCGTGCAGGGCCTGTGCGGGAACCTCGGCCTCACGACGTGCCGCATCGACGGCGGCACGGACGCGTCGATCCGGAAGGACATCGTGGACCAGTTCAACACCCTGAGCACGGCGCGCGTGTGCCTCCTGTCGTCCCGCGCCGGTGGCGCAGGCCTGAACCTGATCGGGGCCAACCGCCTGGTGCTGCTGGACGGAGACTGGAACCCCGCGATCGACGCGCAGGCGATGGCGCGCGTGTGGCGCGACGGCCAGCGGCAGCCGTGCACGGTCATGCGGCTCCTGGTCGCGGGCGCGCTGGACGAGAAGGTGTACATGCGGCAGCAGATCAAGGGGCAGAACACCGCGCTGGAGGGGTGCGGCGGCGCGGGGGCGCGCAGGGGCGGACCGCGGTTCACGCGCGAGGAGCTGCGCGGGCTGTTCCGGCTCGCAACGAACACGGACTGCGAGACGCGGGACGTGCTGGCCAGGGGCGGGGCGGAGGCGTGGGTGGACCGGCGCGGTCAGACGGGCGACGCGGTGCTGGACGCGGCGGTCGCCTCGTCGGAGGTGGTGTCGTTCGTGCACGTGGACGGGCGTCGCGGGGCCGGGGTGGAGCCCGAACAGCGCACCCTGCCGGAGGTGTTTGCGGCGGCGGTGCAGGGGGGTAGTCTCGGCGCGACGGAGCGCGCGGGGGCGGCGACGATGAAGGGCGTGCGGGAGTGGAGCGACGACGAGGACGAGGCTGTGGGAGCGCGCGACGGCGGGCGCGTGTCTGACGGGGGTGTCAGTGTGGGGGGGGGCTCCAGCGTGGGATGGGCGGACCTGGAGGATGACGACGCGTGATGGTGAGTGGTGGGGCGGAAGCGGCAGGACTGGGAGCGGTGAGCGCGGGAAGCAAGGAATAGGGGCGGGATCTGCGGCGGAGCGAGGGAAGGAAAACACCACAAGAAGGAGAGACACAAATATCGAGACACATAGATATACATAAGGGAGCTCGGGGCGCCAGCGCTGTGATAAGACCGCGATGACACGAAACGCGCGGAGCTGCCCAGCCGAGCGATACCCGTGGCCACGCAGGAGTGCGGCTGACACCCTGCTGGCAGTGTCCAGGGGGGGGTGTCAGTGGCTGCCGGCCACTCCGTCCGCCGTTACACGCGGCGCGCGCATCGAGACGAGCATGTCAGCGCGCACTCAGCTGGAGCAATGGCTGCACGTGCTGCTGCTTCGAATGACGGTGCGACACCGTTGCTGCGGCGACGTGCTTCCTTGCCGCCTGTCCAGCTGCAACAACTGCCCCATCGTCGGCTTGCTCTCAGGAGCGTCCTCATCGTCTAAGCGGCCCCGAAACACCCGCTGCGTTCATCACGTCGACATACGGGGACGTCAGGGAGGCCAACGCCACACACATGGTGTTGTTCGTACGATGCGCACTGCAGTGCCACACATGCAGACGCAGCGAGCCCGTGATCGATACGGCGGCGTGAAAGGGATGGCGTGCGATCGTTCAGTGGAGCCGTGGTGGCAGCGGCGCGGTGCAAGCACGACGGAGGCGGTGTGCAACACAGGTGGCACGCTGCGGGGGCACAACGCAGGTGCGACTCACCTCCGGGTCGAGGGAGCAGGTGACTCGCAGTCCGATGTTCAGCAGCTCTTTCTTGCACTCTGGACACGGCACGGCGGTGCCCGGCAGCCCGTCGCGCGTGAAGCGCCACACCTCGAGCCGCCCCTTCGTCTTCCGGCGGATCCAGCTGTTCATTTGATGACTGCAGAACGGGAGCTATCGGAGTCGACGTCAGCGAATCGCAGTCAGCCGCGCAGACCCGCAGGATCGAGGCTGCGCGCAAGTGCACCTAGCAAGTGGAGCACTCGGGCAAGTCAGGGGCACTGGCTGCACAGGGCTCGAGGATCCGGGCCTTGGCGGCCCCACGCATCATCATCATTCGGATTATCGTGGAGGACAACGAACACGTGCGGCGACGACGGCGGGGTGGCGACCCGTGACTGACCTGGGCACTTGGTGGCGCATTGCTTGCTGTCGTAGTCGTTCTAGTACTCTACGTTCCGCGCATAGTAGGTTCGTGCTCTCCATGAAGATGCCTGCACCGCATCGCGAGCATGACCGCGGTCAGGGCCGCGTCAGAGAGCACCAGCCCTCCCCAGCAGCAGACGTCCACGTCGCGCGCAGGGCCCACGCAGAACTCCGGCGCGCCAGCGGAGCGCAATCTGCGCGACTCCATCACCACACGCGTCGCGCCTCACCTCCAGCCATGGCGATGACAGCCTTGCTGGACGCGTGGGCGTTGCCCGCTTGACAAGGGATGCTGCTGACAGGCTCGACCGGCATACAGGGACCGGACGCCTGGCGGGGGGCCCTCTCGTTCGGACCCGTCAAGGCGCGCGCGGTGCTGTTCGCGTCGCGAGGGCGGACCGCGAGAGCTCGGCGAGCGCTGCAGAAACCACACACACCGCACGGGGACGCGGGAAGACGGACGATCACGCAACGCCAAGTAGGTCGCCAACAGTGGCCTAGGCAGACTGTGCCTGCGCAGCGCGCCTCGCGACGCACAAGCCGGGTGCAAGCCAGTTCCAAACACCTCTGGGGGGTGTCAATCGGGACTGACGCGGGCACCTCGCGGGGGCACAGCCGCCTCTGCGCACTGCGCGGTCCCACCCCGCAGCTCTCCAGCACACGCACAATCGTGCGGCCCCCCGCGCGCGGCTCGCCGCGAAGGTCCCACTGCCGACAGGGCAACGGTGCCACCTCGCTACCCCGGGCCGGCGCACCACACGCACAGCAGCGCAAAAGCGCCTCGGCTGCTGGTGACGGTGACTGTCTGTGTTGCGACAGCCGGCGCGTCCGCCTGGCGCCGTCCAGCGCAGCGCGATTGTGGTGCAGATCACACAATGCGGCGCTCCTCGCGCAGGGGCGCGGGCAGCGCGATGTCGCCGTGTCGCGTGCTACGCGGGCGTCCGCGCGCTCCGGGCGGCTGCGACCACCCGCCGACAAAGCGAGGCAGTGGCGGCCGCCACCGCGCAGACACGTGCGCTCCGGCCGGGACCGCGCCTCCACGCGCGAGTGCGCTGCGCGCGGTCAGGCGGCGGCACGTTCCGGGGCCGGGCGCGCGCGCGCCGGGTCCGGCGGGTCGCGGCGAGTGGAGGATGCGTTGCAGGCAGGTGCTGGCCCCCGCGGTGGATCACGAGCAGCACTTGGACTTGTCGGCGGCCTTCTTCCGCGCGCCGGCCCCGTTCGCGCCGATGGTGACCACCCCTGGGTCCGCGGGCGGCGCCTGGTCCGCTTGCGCCATGCGCTTGAGGACCTTCTTCCCGACCCCGAGGAACGCCTCCGCGACGTTCTTGTTGTCCTTCGCGCTCGTCTCGAAGAACAGGATGCCGAACTCGTCGGCGAGCGCCTGCCCGCGCGCCGTGCTCACCGCCCGGTCCGCCTCGCCATCGCTCTTGTTGCCCACCAGGATGCGGTCCACGTTGCCCGCCGCGTGCTGCTCAATGTTCTTCACCCAGTGCCGGATGTTCTCGAACGACCGCTCGTCCGTTATGTCGTAAACCATAAGAATGCCTTGCGCCCCCCTGCGGGAGGACGACACGAGTGCGCTGCACTTCAGCGGCCCGCGATGGGCGCGCCGGGGCGCCGAGCGCCGCGGAGGCGATGCCGAGCCGGAGGGTGCGCGTCCGGCCCGCGCCGAGGAGCCGCCCCGGCCACACGGGGGGCGCCCCAGCGCCGGAAAGGCGCGTGTCCTCCAGGGAACCTGGCCAGCAGCGGGGCGTGCCCTGACGCGGGGCTGGGCGCCCTGGCGGCTTGCGGGGGGCGGAGTGGCCAGAGGGGAGCGTGCGGCGGTGCCGGGCGGGCGGATGCGTGCAGCGAGTGGGAAGCGGGGCCGCGCGGGAGGAGCCTCTGTGCAAGAGGCCAGCTCCGCGCCAGGGGGCTCCGCGGCCCGCCCGGGCGGCGGGTGGCAGTCGGCTCGAAGGCCCAAGAGGTTCGCCATGCCAGCTCGCGGTGCGAGGCGAGCCGGCCGCGCGCCGCCCGTGCGGCAGGGGGCGGAGAACTGGTCAGGGTGCAGCGGCAAAGCCTCCAATCGCGTGCGGTGGCCGCTTGCGACGCATCGGGGATCGGCGTTCGTCCCCCGACGGACAAGGGAGCTGGCATGGCGGCTGGCAGCGAAAGCTGGCGGCTGCGCCGCTCGTTGCGGGGGGGCAGCGAGAGAGCCGTGAGGGCACGCGCCTGTAGTACGCTGAGGTGATCGTACGGAAGCGCTCTTGGCCCGCAGTGTCCCAAATTTGCAGCTTCACGCTCCTGTTGTCGATATTCACCACCTTGGTCTTGAAGTCGATCCCTATGGTCGTGACAAAGCTCGACTGGAAGCTATTCTCCGTGAAGCGCAAGAGCAGGCATGATTTGCCCACTCCGCTGTCGCCGATCAAGAGGAGGCGCACGAGGTCATTCGGCTCCGCCATTTTCGACCCCCGACGATCTAGCAATCCTTGGCGTTCGCTGACCTCAAACGTCGGCCCCTCACGCCGCAACAGCGGTGCGTTGGGAGGCCAGCGGCGCCGCTAGACCGGCCTGTGCGCCGTGGGCTGTTGCTAGGCTGCGCTCGGGCAGAACGATGCGACCGTGGCCCCCCTCCAGCGAGCGCGCGGACCAACCTCGCTGACCCTGCTTACGCTTTCGCACAATCCAAGGCGCGCGATTACGGCCGTTGCACAAAACTGCGTCAACCTAAGTTCCCGGTTCTTGCTCGATCAAATTTGCCACCGACGGCGAGCTCCACGGCCCAACATGGCGGTCTCGTGGCGTGCCCAACGACCCCAGCGCCCTGTCCGACTCAGGCCCGTGCCCATTCCTGGGCAGGGAACGGCGCGACGACATGCCGCGGCATCGACGGGGGCCGACGGCGCAAGGTTGCGTCGTTGCGGGTGTCGCCGCGCTCCTCGCGGCTGTGTGTAGGTCGCGCTCCTGCAGGCCCTCCCGTGCTGGGCGGGGCTGGCCGTCGCTGGGGCTGCAAGCTCGGCAGTAAGACCGCAGTGCACGTGACAGGGCGGCGAGGTGCTCTGATCTGCGCCGACCCATGACTGAGAGCGCACGCCATGCATGTGGGAGGCGTCTGCGCGCAGCCGACGCGTGGCTCTGTCGCTGGATTCGGAGCAGCCGGACGGACCTCGCAGCACTGGAAAGGGCGACAGGGCGGCGGCGGCGTGGGAAGCGAGATCAGCGGGCCGGGACAGCTGCCTCGGCGAGCCAGCCCGAGGATATCGTCTCACACGGAAGAGTCGCGCGACAGTTGGGCCCGCCGAGCTTCGCTTGTCGACGGCAAGCGCGCGCATGCAGAGCTGCAAGCACCGCCGCCCTCCGTTCTTGACGATGGTGGCGGGAATGTCATCCTGCTTTCAGCCAATGGTAATAGTTGTCCACCTCGGAAAGATAGCGCACGCCACGAGTCCTGACAGCCGCGTACCGCGGCTTACTTCTTCAGCTTCGCGATGGCCTCCTGCGTCTCGGCGATCTTCTTTCCGAGCATGGTCTGGTCGGCCTTAATCTTGTTGAGCTTTTCCGTCGCCACCTGGACGCGCACCTCCGCCATGGTGAGCTCGCGGTCCAGGTTCTGCGTGAGAGCGGACAGGAGCGCGTGGCATCAGCGACGACGACGCCGGGACTGCCAGGTCGTCCTAGCCGCACACACGCACCGCTGCTGCTGAGCAGCGCCTCCCTGGCCGTCGAGTGCGAGGCGCCAGACCAGAAAACGCTCACCTCGATCCTGGCATTCAGCCGCGCGAGCGCCTTGACGTCGAGAGAACCAGTCAGCTCGGCCCTGCGCTGATCGAGCTTCTGCAGAATCTCGGCGTGCTTCGCATTAGCCTCGTTGAGCTCCTCCTCGGCGGCCTCGCGCCTGCCGTTCAGGCCGTGCAGATCGTCCTCCAGGCTGGCCAGGTGGTCCTCCGCCTCCTTCAGCTGCATGTTTTTGACCTTCGCCTGCTTCGCGGCCTGCTGCGTGTAGCGCTCGTGCCTGCCCTTCAGAATGTCGTAGAAGGGCAGGTTCACGACCTCGACCTTCCCTTTCTGCAGTGCAGCACGCAGCGCATGTGCGTCAGGCTGCGCGGCATCACGTGCCAAACTGCCGCCCTTCAGTACAGTGTGTGCCGCCGAGGGGATTTCATACCGGCGTCGCCACGGACTTCGTCTGCTGCTCTCCGTCCGTGGGCGCCCCGGCCTTGTACCTCTTGAACAGGATGTCGATCTTCTTGATCGGCTCGCCGAGCTCCGTCTCCAACGCCTTCGCCGTGTCCTCGTCGACAGCCTTGATCTGGTTGATCTTGAACTCAAGGTCCGCGATCTTGAAGGCGGTGCCGATATTGTTCTGGAGCTGCGTGTCGCGGAACGTCAGGCCCGTTGCGCCAGACGGAGCGGACCTGCAAATGAAGCAGTGCCAAGGGTGCGCGGCAGATCCCGTTGGTGCTCGCGGGCGATGGCCGCAGGCGGATACGAGGGGACCTTGCCGTCCCGGCCGGCCAGCGTCCGCATTTGTGTACGTTTGACGCCACGCACCTGATGTCCTTGTTGACCATGTCCAGCATGATCTTGCCCAGCTCCGACTGCACGAGCTGCAGTACCCAGTGGCTGCCGGGCAGCACCTCGGGGTGCGTGCCGAGAGCATCCACGACGGACGTCTGCGTGTCAACGAGAAAACACACCCCTCGCGTCAGCCATGAATGACGGTCTCTATCGTCACCACTCTGCGACGGCATCGACGTCGCGAGTTGCCGGAGAACGATGCGTTTCAGGGGCGCGTCGGGTGTTGCTGCCCGTCACGCTGTCGCTGCGACGCGCAATGTCTAGAGATGAGCCACGCGTCGTAGCCGCGCAGGCACTGCCTGCCTGTCCGCAGACACAGTACTGCGCCTCCCGGCCTGATGGCGTGCGGCTGGAGCGCACCTGGCCGTCAACCTCGACGGTGGCGTGGCATCCCTGGTTGTAGGGCTTCGCCTGGGCCTCGGGGGCAGGGGCCATCTGCGAGGCACGCCGGTCACACAAAGTTCGCTTTTCTTGTGCGTGACGGGATGATCGAAATTGAATTGACCCGAACGAGCCGCAACATCGATTTGACTGCGCGCATGTGACCGCGCCGCGCCCTCGGTCGTAAGGTCGCGCAGTGGGGATAGGTCGGTGGTTGACCCGGCCACACGCGCTCGTCCGGCCACGTCGCTACATACAACGGCGCGCTTTCAGTGGCCTATCTTAATGATATTCGTGTCAGCGACCGCAATCATCCCGGTCGGCCCGCCTCGCCCCGCTCCACGCACAGAAGTCCATCAGTCGGTAGGTGGGCATCAAGCGAGCGGAAAAACGCGGCGCTCCCGACCCTCAGGGCGCGACGCGTTCATTTCGACCACATCGACACCGAATCGCGCCCTCGCGCCCGCGTGCACGCTCCCTGCGCTCGCGGTCGTCGGTGTCGTCGAGCAGCGCACCGTGTCGCTCTTGGGTGCTTGGAGGAAGGACAGAGACAAGTCGCGCGGTTGTTCCGTGTGAGCAGCGGCGAGTGTGCGGTAGGGCGGCGTGCAGGAGCCATGAGCTGCCCCAGCGGCGCCCGCACGGCAACGTGACAGTCGGTCAGCACACCCCCACACATCACCCCCCCACGGCGCACCACACACACAAGTGCCCGCGTGGCAGGGCAGCGCGGGACGGGCGGCTTGGCGGGGAGACAGGAACGTGGGATGCCGAGCGCGATGTTGGCGCGGCCCGACAGCGCAGGCGGCGGCCAGTATCAACGCATGGCGGTGCGTCGATGCGCACCTGCAGCGGTGCGCAGGCGCGCCTCGAGCGCGGCGGAGCCGTTGAGCGGCCGCGCGCCAGAGCATGCACGAACAAGGACCCGCGCTACGCCCGGCGTCTCGTGCCTGACGCGCTGTGCGGAAGCGCTGCGTGGGTGATCATGTCAGGTCGTTGTTCAGTTGACACATGGGTGGCAGCACCACCACAGCGGCGACATACGTGCTTGCCCAGCGGGACGCTGAAGGACCAGATGGACGACTGGGCGGAGCGACGGGGGTGGATGTCACAGGCAGGAGGGCGGCTCGCCAGAGACGCGGGCAACCGTCACGCCAGCCCCGGTGACACGCAGGTCAGGGCGACGACGCACGCTCTCGCCACTTCGCCCATGCGGCTGTCGCCCATGCATCTCTCATCCGTATGTACCGCGGCATCCGGTCACGACATCGCGTGGCGGCCATTGTGTCGGACGCCGAGTGCACAGGGTCTGCAACTAGACCGGGAACGTGGCCGCGAGCAGCGCGGTGCCGACGACGGACCCGCCCGAGACAGGCTTCAGCTCGGCCTTCTGGCAGCCCAGCTTGTTCAGCCCTTCCCGCATGGTCACTGCAAACAAGGGGGTGTTGTGATAGAAAGCTCCCTCGACTCCGAGCACAGCCGGCGTCTTCCCGTCCCACCCGATCTTCTTCAGCACCGCAGCCGCTCCAGCAGCAGCCACGAAACCTGCAGCACGAGGCCCGCCGACGACGCGCGGTCAGAGACAGCAGAGCGATGGTTCGCCCGCACGCGGCGCGTCCCGCCGCATCGGTGCAGCGCCTGGCATGCCTGCGCCGCGCTCGCCTTGCGACGGCGACGCCAGCTGCGCACCTGCCCGCCTCGCCGCCAGCCGGCACACCTCCCGCACTGCCTCCCTCTCCTTCCGCCCGACCCGCCGCTTGTCGACCCCGAACTTCCCCTCCACCATCAGCCCCACGCGACTGAGGTCGTGCGAGTAGTCCCCGCACGCGAAGCTCGCCTCCTTCGCGCTCAAGCTCCCCTGCCCCACCCCCCCCAGCATCGGCGACCCCTCGCCCGGCCCGAAGATGTGCGCCCGCTCCTGCAGCCGCGCGATCAGCCGCCGCGACACCTCCCCGTAGAACGCCCCGCTCGTGAGCTTCTCGAACCTCCCCGCGCCCGGGTTGTGGCTCGCCGCGTCCACGTACACGTCCTCCTCCACGAGCGGGAGCGTCTCCGAGAAGAAGTTCGCCCACTCGCTGTTGATCACCATGCCCCCCTCCGAGCGCCCGCGCCGCCCGCCGCCCTCCAGCTTCACCACCCGCTCCCGCCGCTCCATGTAGGCCATGTTCGTCCCCGTCCCAAAGATCATGCCCGCCGCCGCCGGCCTGCCCGGCTCGCTCGCGGCCACGAGCGGCCCGAGGCAGTCGTTCACGAGGCACACGACGCGCGCAGTGCTCCCCGCGCGCCCCAGCGCGTCGCTGAACAGCCGCACCACGTCCTTCCCCACCGCCCCCGCACACGCATACCCCTTGGTCCAGTACATCAGGATGCCCGAGTCCACCGAGGCCTGCTCCATCGGGAAGCTGAACGAGAACCCCACGCGCGCCGGCCGCGAGGGGTCGCCGTGCCGCGCGATCATGCGTTCGAGGGCCATGGCCAGGAAGTCAAACAGGTGCTCCACGGGCTCCGTGAGCAGGTGCTTCGGGACCTCGCGCGCCTCGATCGTCGGCTCGCCCTCGAGGCGGCCCTCGCGGACGACGACGCGCGCCACGCGCAGGTTTGTGCCGCCCAGGTCCACGGCGTACGCGTCGCCGGTGTCCGTCTCGCGCGGCAGCTGCGCCACGTGCGTCGGCAGCATGTGCATCGGCCGGCCGCGCTCCCGCAGGCCGGCCTCCATCTCCTCGATCATCGCGTCGCGGATGGCCCGCAGCTGCCCCGCGTCGAGTTCGAGCTTGCTTTTCAGGACCGCGATCTCCTGCTGCAGGACGCTGCTGTGCTTCGAGCGCGCCCAGGCGCTCCAGCCGTACGACAGCGCCACGGCGGCGGCGGCCAGAGCCGCGCACTGGGTCGCGGCCGAGTACCGGCCGACGGAGGCGCCCCTGCTCTGCGTCGCAACCTCCATCGTCTCGGCCCCTGCGTCCGTACGGGGCGAACGGGGCCGCGTCGGCGCGTGCGTGCACGGTCCATGCTACGTGATTCGCGTCTGCGTGGGCCTGCTCGAAACCGTCGAGGAACCGTGCGGACGGGATCGGTGGGTTGGCAGCTTGCCGGGCGTGGCATGCGTTCCGAGCGGCGACTGCCCGACATTCGATGAGTGGCGGCCACCTTGAGAGACATTGGTGGAGTCGGCATGTATCGAGCCGGAAGCACAGGACCTCTCAGAGTCCCGCGGGGCCAGGCAAGTCGTTACAGCACAGACAACGGCCCGTGGAGACGTCCAACGGAACGGGAGGCTGCTTTCCTCACCTCTGAGCTCAATGAGACGGAAACACGCCAGGGACCGCGCAGGGGTGCACTCGGGGCGCGATTGCGGCGCCTGGAGCGATCGTAGACTGTATGGGCAGCAGCGGACGTGCTGGGGCCGACGGTCTATCACGCCTCTTGCTCCATCGCGACAACGCGTGGCAGCGTCGTATGCATGTGCCTGACACGTCGTGCCTCGCCAGTTTGAGGACGTGACGCGCCCGGAGGCGGAACACTCCCGCCGGAGGCGTCACCGACGCGTCTGGCGGGTGTCGGGCCCCTGCTTCGCCCGCAGGCCCTCGACGCTGGCACCGCGCGACGGGCGGGGTGACTTCTGGCCGCAGGGGTGCGGTTTCGCCCCGCTGCAAGCACCGCGATGACCTTGTGTGTAGGTTGAGCTTGGCCTCGAAGTTCCTCAGGATAGCGGCATGGATAGCGGCGATGAGGGCGTCGAGGACGGGCTGCATGGAGTCGAAGGCGAAGTGCCGAACATCGCGTTCCGTGCGGTCGACCCCGGCACGCTGCGCGACCACCCACGCATGATCGCCAGCACAGTGTGGGCCCGCACGGCTGGAGCTGACGCCGCTGACAGCACGGACCCCCGCACATGCTGGCGGTTCCCGCAAGGTACGGAGCCACGGCACCACTCGACTGTCTGACGCTCCGTACTGCGGTGTTTCGCGCGCAAAGAGCCCGCGAGCAACTCATGCTCACATCTTCCCGTCATGCCCCCGATTTCAGAACACTTCCGCCCCACCTTGACCTCCCAGTGCTTCGCCGCCGTCACAGGGACGGAAGACTGGCGCAAGGCTCATGCAGGCGTGCTCACCTCTGGTCTTTTGAAGGAGAGTCTTGGTGTCTACGAGGCAGACGCCCGCAAGACCCTGGGAATCCGATCCGGGAGGTCAGGGGGTGGGTCCGTCTCGGCAGCGTCCGCGACGCTGCGCAGCGGCGCCGTGTTGTCTGCGGCCGACCTTCGCGGCACGTGGGAGGTTCCAAACGTCGCGCAAGACGAGGCTGGGCCTTTGTCAGACAACCGTTCGACCGAGGTCGCGACGTGGCTCGATGCCATGATCGCTACCAGCCACGTGGCCGCCGCGAAGGGCCAGCACGACGTAGCCTGCGCGTTCGGCAACGCTCAGGAGGGCGCAGCGCTGGCGTGCGTGCTTGAGGGCGACCCTGACGCGCTGATGCTCGTACCGGGGCTGGTCATGGTGCACCCTGCGGCGGTCGAAGCCCTCGGCGTGCGCTCGGACGCCCTGCCTCCCCTTGGGGCCTCCCCTGACGCGATTGTGCTGCGCATGCGACAGACTGGGGACGCAGAGACCCCCCTGCCGGCAGCCGCCGCGCCAAGCAGCGCGGCGGACGCAGAGAAGCGGGGCGGCGAGGCTGCGGACGCGGAGTGGGTTCGGGCGCTCCAGCGCGCAGCGGGGATGGGCAGCGGCGCAGCAAGACGCAAAAAGCGACGGCGTGCTGGGAAGCCGGTGGGCGGCGGCACAGTCGCCTGCATGGCGGAAGTGTGGAGGCGCGGGGCCGACGCCGCTTCGGACGCGAGCGGCCTGCCTGCGGAAGAAACACGGCGGTGTTTGGAGGAGGAGGCGCGTCGGCGAGGGCTGCCTGTTGGCGCGCCGGGGGCGGCTGTCGTGGCCGAGGTCGTCGAGGTCAAGACGACGTGCCCATTCATGGAAGCGCGGGGCGGAGGCGGGCGTGGCCGGCGGGGGAGGACCCCCCCGGGGTACGTTTTGCGGGACCGGGGGCCCTTCGAGCAGCTCCCCGCAGTGCACGTGCTCCAGCTCCAGCTCCAGATGCTTGCGACGGGCACCTCGTCCGCAGTGCTGGTCAGCCGCTCGGCGACGCGTGGCACGCGGGCGTGGAGGGTGAGGCGGGACGACCAGCTACTGTCGCACGTTCTCCAGGCTGTGTCGCACTGGTGGCAGGTCTGCGTGCGCGACAGACAAGACGCCGCGCTTCTGCGTGGCAGCGACGGCTGGCGGGGCCGCGCTGCGGCGCTGCAAGGGCTGCGTCGTTGTGCGATTGCCGCCGAGGAGGTCGTTTTCGCGTCGAGCAGCGCGGGTGCTCGCGGGCCGCAATCCGGTCCGCAGAGTCAGCCGTTCCTGCGGTAACATATCGCAGGAGCCATCTATCCGCGAGCCGCTGCGCGGGTCTCGGCCGGCGCGCGCAGAGCACGTACGAGATGCGGGCCACCTGGCAGCTGCGCATGACGATTGCGCGATGTGAGGCCGCCTCGCAGCGCGTTGTTGCTCACACGCGGACCGCCGGAGCCGCGGCGGCGTGGCGCGCCGTGTCACCGCCGCCGGTTCGTCCGCCTGTTCTGCCGCTCGTTGGGGTTGTGTTTCCACGACGCATTCAGATACGCCAGACCCTTCTCCTGCCCCGCCACGCCCTGGTTCACCGCGAACCACGAATCCTCGTTGAACTCCGGCGCGAACGCGTCCACCGCGTCCCCGCGCCGCGCCCCGGCGACTCCGTTGCGCCCCCTGCGCTGCCGCTGCATCAACACGTCCTCGCGCAGCACCGGGTCCTTGCCGCCCTTGCCTCCGCGGGGCATGGGCAGCGAGTACTTCGTCCCTCGCGTGATGTGGCGCCGCCGGACCCCGATCTGCTCCGCGCCGTCGGGGCCCACGCGCACCTGCACCTTGTCCAGGGCCTGGTTGCCGCACCGCGGGCAAAACAGGCGGGACATGTCCCGCACGACCGCCGCGCACGCCGTACACCGCAGCGCGTACGTCGCCAGCTCCCGGATCCGCCGCCCGTCCGGCGTCACCAGCCGCAGCCCCATCTGCACAATCACGTTCTGCATGGCGAAGTCCGCCGTCGCGATGCACACCGACGAGTCGAACCCGAGCGACGCGACGCTGTCCTCACTCCCGGACGCCGCGCCGTCGTCGCCCCCGAAGTCGTACTCCGAGGGCCCGTCCGACTCCCCCCCCTGACCGTCGCCTTCGTCCCCGCGCTCCTCCGTACCCGCCTCCGCCGCCATCAGCGCCAGCTCCCGCTGCGCGCGCTCCCGGGCCTCGCGCTCCAGCAGCTCCGCCTCCTTCATGCGGGCCTCACGCCGCTGCTTGCGCCGCCGCGCCGCTGTGCTGGTCACCGCCTCCCATTCCTCGCCCTCGCCCCCCGAACCCGCATCCTGCGCACGCTCCTCGCGCTGAGCCTGCGCGCCGCCGACGGCAAGACGTTCCAGGCGCTCCGTCGCACCGTCAACCCCCTTGGAGTCGTTCGCTGGAGCCCCGGTGTCAACCTGCGGCGCTGGCGCCTGATCGAAGCTCGCCTGGCCCTCGGGTCCGATCGTGGCGGTCGTGTGGGCGATGCGCGAGCCCGTGGCGCCCTCGGGCGCGTCCCCGTCGGCCTCCTCGACCTCCCGCCACGCGTCGAGGTCGGCAGTGTTCTCGTCGCCCCACCCGGGCAACTTGTCCGCGCGAGCGCCCTTCCCGCGCTTGATCTTCGCCTGCGCGAACGTGCGTGCGAGGTCGGACGTCGGCGCAGCTCGAGGGTCGGGACCGGCGCGGACGGACGTGGTACAAACAAGGCGCAACAACGAGAAGGGGAGATGACGGTGCGCACGGCCCGGCGCGAGTGCGTGGGCGACTGCGGCGCACCTTGATCGGCTTGGTGCGCAGGTGCGTCGCGCCGTGTGCCTGCTCCTCGAGCATGCGCGCCAGGGCGATGAGGCGCAGGTCGGGCCCAGAGAGGGAGAAACTGTCGCCGGTGGCCGTCGCGAACTTCCGCGTGGCGATCATCGCGTCCTCGGACGGGTCGAGCACCTCGATGTCGAACGGAAGCATCTGAAGGAATTGCCTGCGGGAACGTACGACGCAACCGTGGTGCTTCGCGGGCACTGCTGCGGGCGGCCCGACACGCTTTGCACACTGGGCGTGAAGCGGAGTTGGCAGACACGGGGATCACGCAGCACGGCCCTCGTGCCAACCGATGGACGCGCCGCGCCCAAGCCGGCCGCCCAAGCGAACTGCCTACCGGGGGTGCAGCAGCCGTGCCCGCCACGCGACATGCCGCCGCCAGACACGTGTATAGCGATGCCAACGGCTCGACATCGCTGATTCGTTCGATCTCAGCCAGACTCGCTTGCTGTTGCGGCGGGGGCGCCCCGGACCGGGGAGATTCCTGCAGCGTTCGCCGGCCGCCCGCACCTGGACTGCTTGTCCCGGACCTCCTCCAGGACCGACTTCACGGTCACGATCCTCTCCCCCAGCTGTTCCAGCTTCACGGCATTGATGATGGTGTTGGCGTCCACCACGGCCGTCGGCCGAGACGCTGTGGCCGGCGACGGCACCGACGGGTCCGGCGCGCTCTGCTTGGCGACGTTCGCCCAAGACGTCATGCTTCCCGCCTCTCTCTCGGCCTGCAAGACGGTTCCGCAGCAGCTTTCCGATGCAGTTCGCGGCACACGCCGTCAGCGAGCCCGCAGAGAGGCAGCGCGGCTCCTGGTGCGCACACCCAAGCGCGGCAGTCGCCCGGGAGAACGAGGGAGCAGCTGGCTTGCGCCGCGTCGCAGGTAGCGGCCCGCAGCTATGAGCGGCGGCGCCTGAGCGGGCGTCGGGCGTCGTCAGCGGGGTGTCCAAGCGCACTGGTGTCGGTGCGCTCCTAGTCAGAGGACTCCGCGTCGCAGAGGCGGCCTCGTGTGCGCGCGCGGCCGGGGCCGCCTGGTAGACGCGACGAAGTCGAGCTCAGACTGGTTGAGCCGGGAATTGCTTTCGCGCGCTGTCAAAGACTGGGTGTGGCTGCCTTCAATCACGAACCTGTCGAAGCTGCCTTGTCTGGGAGGATTCAGCGTCGTTCCCCGCGGCAGGGGGAGCTCAGTCTAGTGAACAAGATGGCGCTTTACTCCAGGCCGGCGGCCTGAGCGCGCACGCGGCCAAGGGTCAGAGACAAGTTGGGGCGCACCTCGTCCCGCACACACGGCGCGCCGCGCGTGCATCCGTTCCCACAGGCCGCAGAAATGAGGTTCGGTAGCAAGAGATCGGCTTCGCACGAAATCAAGAAGCCCGACGTGAACACGTGAGTCGCCCCAGCGCGCTGCTGCTTGGCAGTGACCGCGCAACCGCCAGGCTGCTGTACGGCCGCACGATGCAGGCGTCGCGGTGATCCGTCCGGCCGCGCGCACAACCTGCGAGACTGCACTTGCTCGACCCCGCCGCCGACGGAGTGCCGCTCCCGCACCTCGGCATCAGCGCGGGCTATTTGTCACGTAGTGCCTCCGCCCGCAGTGCCTCGCTACGCGCGCTTCGTCGATCTGTGGACGCTATCATTTGTTCGAGACGATTCGACTGCAACGCGGGTATCGCTGCGGGCCACCTGCGACTGCCGCGGTTGCCCCGACTGCTCCGTTGGGTTCGCTTCGCGTCGTCGAGGGCACGATACACGGGGCCTCGCAGTCGCCGAGCGTTGCCTCGTGCTTGCCACGCAATCCTGCACCGCTCGGGGCTCATCGACGGACGTCCGCGCGTCTTTCGCAGGGCAAGCAATGCTGGGAGGAACTCAGGGATGTTCGCGCGCAGGGCGGAAAACAACGTGGCCGAGCAGGCCCTGCTGCTCAACCAGGCCGACTCTCCCTGGTACGCCGCAAAGACGGGGGCCTTGGAGGTGAGCGCGCGCCCCGCAGCCCGCAAGTCCACCCGTGCTCTCATCGCGCTGCCTCTCGCGCGGCACCGCCTTCCGACCGCCGTTCCGCCCCGCAGCCGCTCCATCCACCGACTTCCCTGCTGCCAGTCACGGAATCGCTCCGCGTGCGCACGTCCAGCGGCCCGTTCGCCTCCACGCACCCAGCCCGGCCCCGCCCCCTCCGCCCCGCCGCGCCGCAGAAGATCATGCAGCTGTTCCCGGGGCAGAACGTGTACGAGAAGGGTCCCGTGGGCGACAACGTGTTCCACGTGGCGATGCTGGTGAACACGCCGTCGTCGCTGGCCATCGCGCGCTACCTGGTGCAGCTGTACGGCACGGAGCTCATCAACTGCCCGTACCAGGAGCGGACGCGGTACACGGACCCGCCCGGGCTGTACGAGGGCGAGACCGCGCTGCACATCGCGATCGTGAACCGCGACTTCGACATGGTCAAGTACCTGGTCCAGAACGGCGCCGACGTGCGTGCGCGCGCCTTTGGCAAGTTCTTCGCGCGCGGGCGGCCGTGCTACTACGGCGAGTACCCCGTGTCGTTCGCGGCGAGCCTGGGCCTGCACGACATCTGCGCGTACCTCAAGCGGCACGGCGCGCACGTGAGCGACCGCGACAGCTACGGCAACACCGCGCTGCACCTGTGCGTCTTCCACAACCGCCAGGAGACGTACGACTACCTCGTCACCTACCTCGGCGCGCGCGAGGACCTCCGCAACCACGACGGCCGCACCCCGCTCCTCCTCGCCGCCGAGCTGGGCCACCGCGAGCTCTTCCAGCACATCTACACGCGCTCGCGCAAGCTCCTGTGGGCCTACGGGCCCGTCAGCGCGTGGTACCAGCCGCTGCGGGACATCGACACCGTCGTCGACGAGGCCCAGACCGCGCACATGTCGGCCGTCGAGGCCGTGTGCCACAACTGCCACGTGCACATGCTGCAGGACTTCGTCATCCAAATGGTCGTCGAAACCAAGTGGAAGAAGTTCGCCGGGGCCCTCGCCGCGCTCGTGTGCCTCGGCCGCGCGGCTCTCGCCGTCCTGCTCACCGCGCTCGTCGCGCTGCACGGCTCCTCGCGCTGGGAGACGCGCGCCGCTGACGGCCTCGAGCACGCCCTGCTCGCCCTCTTCGTGCTCTTCGGACTCCTGCTCATCCGCCGCTACATGACGTGGCTCGGCTCCAGGTGCGCCGCTGCCCCCGCCCGCGCGACGCCGCGACTGCCCCTCGGCGCGAGCACTCACGCCCACGCGAGCCAGCACCCGTGCCCCGCTGCCGCAGCATTCCGCGCATCCGCGAGGCGCGTCCGCGGTCGGAGATCATCCCGCTGTACGCGATCCCCGGGGAGAACATCGGCGTCGAGGACCGCGGGGGCCTGTTCTCGGGCATCCGCAAGGCAGTGAAGCGGCTCTCGGCCGAGTACACGGGCGGGCGGAAGAGCCTCGACAGGGACACGCTCAACAACCCGGGCGGGGGCAACACGCTCGCGCTCGCGAAGGCGACCGAGGCGCACCGGCGGCGCGTGCAGGCCGAGCAGAGCGTCAGCGCGCACAGCCGGGGCGCCTCCAAGGCGTCCGTCGAGGCGTCCTCGCTGTTCGCGACGACGGCGCAGGGCGGGGCGATGCGGCAGGGCGCGGAGAAGAGCTCCGCGGGTGGCTCGAAGCACGCGGGCACGGCGACGGGGGGCGCGCAGCTGGTGGAGGCTCCTTCGGCGCTGGTGCTGCAGCCGCAGCGGCCTGTGCGCGGGCGGATGAGCGGGCGCATGCGCGACGACAGCGGCGCTGGGCAGCACGAAATGGGTCAGGGCGACGTCGACAGGGTCCTGTCGGCCACGTCGTCGGTGCGCAGCGGGCAGCGCAAGTCGCACGGGGACATCCCCCTGCCCGGGCACCACCACGAGATCGCGCCGGCCGTCGATGGGCCGAGCGGGGCGCGCGCGCGGCTCGGGGCGCGCCAGACGGAGACGGACGAGGGCGGCGGGCGGCAGCGTCTCGGGCTGCGCGGCGCCACCATTGCGGGCGGCGGCGGCGCGGCGGCGCTCGGCCGCGTCGCCTCGCACCGCCTGGTCAAGCGGACGCCGTCGCAGGGCGCCTCGACGTCGCAGCGCGCGCTCGAGCTCCGCCTGCACAGCTCCATGGCCGGGCTGGACGACCCGTCGAACCCGCTCGAGGCCACCGAGCAGCGGCGGGAGAGCGGGCAGCTGTCCCCGCTGCCGTCCGCCCCCTCCGCGCCCATGGCGCCGCTGACGACCCTGCCGAACCTCAACCCGCCGCGAGGCCGCGGCGGCGGCACGGACGTGCTCGGCGCGGAGCCGGAGGCGGCGCTCACGGGCAAGCTGGCGGAGCCGTCGCGGGCCCCGGTGGACACCGAGGAGCAGACCGCGACGCCGCTGGCGTCGGCGTTCGTGCATGCGCACAGGGACGCGCTCCGGCATCGCAACGAGGTCGTCGCGGCGATCGTCGACCTGGCGATGATGGCCACGTTCCTGGCGCACTACGGGATCTGGTTCGCCGACGTGAGGGACCTCGGCGACGCCGCGGCGAGCGCCGGAGGCATCTCGTCGGCGACGGCGTCCGCGCAGGACGCGCTCCTGGCGGTCGCCACGCTGCTGTCGTACCTGATGATCCTGTCGTCGCTGCAGGCCTTCCTGTCGCCCGCGTACGTGATGGCGCTGCTCGAGTCCGCGTTCAAGCGCCTGCTGCGCTTCGTGGCGGTGTACCTCCCCATCAACGTCGGGTTCGCGGTGGCGTTCTACGCGCTGCACAACGGCCTGCACGCGCGGTACTACGCGCTGCCCACGACGGGGTCGGCGCGCCTGGACGACATCCCGGGCGCGATGGTGTCGGTGTTCCGCATGCTCTGGTTCGACGTGACGTACGAGGACGTGATGCAGGTCAACTCGGACGGCCTCCGCGTCGTGGCGTGCGCCATGTGGGTCGTGTACATGGTCGTGGCGTGGCTGCTCGTCCTCGGGGTGTTCAACGCGTGCCTCGTGAAGCTGGTCTTCGACGGCAGCGCGCACGCCAGCGCCGGCAGCAAGGCGCGCCTCGCGCACGCGCGCGCCGTGCTCTCGCTGGAGCGTATGCTGCCGCGCTCTCTGCAGCAGCGCTTCCGCCTCGGGGACGCGTTCCACGACCCGCGCGTGGACTCGACGGTGTACTGGCTCATGTACGAGACGGTCAAGAAGGACGGGCGGAGGGAGGCGCCGAACCTCCCGCGCACGCACTCGGGGAGCGGGGTCTCCGAGCCCACCACCGCGCCGGTCGGCAGCGCAGGCAACACCGCGAGCGAGGCGTGAGGGCTGGGACGCGCAGGCGGAGCCGCCGAGATCGTGCGGCCTCGCGGACGCGGCGCGACCAGTGCCTGGCTGATGTTTGCACGTTGCCAGTTGCCGTCCATGCATGTCGCACGTTGCTCGGAGCCGTGGTGGCCTCCAGGCTCGGTGTAGGCACGACGCGCCGCGAGGACATTGGGGTGCTTCGCTGGCAGTGGGCACGGCGGTTGTGACCTCGAAGCATGCTGAAGTGCGCAGTGCGGTGCCGTCTTCGCCAGGGGGGGGGGTTGCGCGAGCCCTGCGCGATCTGTCGCCGGCCAGCTAGCCACTCAGTGTCCTGTTCCAGCGCGGCACGTGTCGCAAGAGTTGTTGCGCCAGGGCACGAGGGTGTCGAGCGATGTGGCGGCTACGCACAGGAGCGAGCATGTCCGGCCGCGTGATTCAAGCCTGTCTGCTGCTTGGATCGACAGGTCGCGTTAAGGGCAAGGTTTCCGCGGCGAGTACGGCGATTGTTTCCCCGCAACGCCCCCCTCCTGACGTGATGTGGCCTGCTTGGCAGACGCGCCCAAGGCCGAATGGGGCAGCCAGGACGACAGCTGGACACTTCGGAGACATTTCGTTCGTCGACCTGAGGAGTGTGTCAGCCGACGTCCTCGCCTCGAGGCAGCATAGGACCGCGGTGACGCCCGTGCGCACACCACCAGGCCTGACCGTCTCGCGCACAGCCTGTCCGCGGATCGCCCGCCGCTCGGGCGGGCGCGGAATCAGTCACGATGAGTCACTCAGGATGGCGCGGGCAAGGGCCTCAGGGGAACCTGCCGCAGGGATCGCAGGTGCGCACCCGCTCGACTGTCGGATGGCTGGAGGGCGCTTGGGTCTCGCCTGCGCGCGCTCCACCGCGGCACCGGGCGCGCGATCAATGTTCAAATGGACAGTAAACAGTATGGGGACCGTACGACAGCATGTGGTCGCGGTTTCGTGTCGGCGGGCGCCCCGGGCGACGTGATGGCCCTGCGAGGTGCACTCCTCCTCGACGCGTTCGCCAGCGGGTGACGCTCGCCGGCAGACTGCGAACCTGAGGGCGGTCCTTTGTGTGTACTGCAGGGTCTGACTCAGCAGCAAATGTATTACATCCAGAGTTTGCCGCCAGAGCAGCAAGCAGCAGTACGCGCATCCATACAAATGCAGCAGATGCAAGCGCAGCAGCAAACGTACGCGCATCCGCAGATGGCGCAGCAGCAGCAGCAGCACATGCAGGCGCAGCAGCAGCAGCAGCACATGCAGGCGCAGGCGATGGCTATGCAGCAAGCAGCTGCGCAACACAGCCACATGCAGCGGAGAGAGTACCGGCCTAAGGCCGGCATGACCGCACAGCCGGCCACGCGCCCGCCGGTCTCGTCCGCGCATCCGGGCGCGCATCGGGCGGCCCAGGCGCAAGCGGCGGTGGACGCGCGGGCCAAGAACCGGGTGGCGATGGCGGCGGCGCAGCAGCAGCAGCTGCAGCAGAGACCCGCTGCCGCCGCGACGCAGGCCGCGCCACGCGCGCCGTGGGACCACGACAGCGCGCCGTGGCAAGCGCAGCGCGGCGCCCCGCCGGCCGTGCTGTCTCAACGCAGGTGCGGGACCCCCCCCTGGCCCTCTGATGCCCCCCCGCGTCCTGCCCGCTACTGCCCCCGCCCTGCCCGACCGGCTGAGCGAGGTGCGTTGGCGCGGCGCGGGCGGAACTCATCGGGGGGCGCGTGGGGTGTTGTTGCAGCGTGAAGGAGTTGCTGACGTCGATGGGGGAGGAGTACGCCGCCGAGGCCGACCGGATGGAGCCGGAGGTCCTCGACGCGCTGGAGGAGCTCGCGGGGGAGCTCGTCGCGGACCTGGCGGGGGTGGGGTGCGAGGTGGCGCGGGCGTGTGGGGCACAGAGGCTTGAGGGCGGGCACATGGCGCTGCACGCGGAGCGCAAGTGGGGCATCCAGGTGCGGCGGCGGCGCGACGATGAGGACTGAGCATTCGATAGATTCGCTCCTCCCGCGTCCCGTCTGCTCTCCGTCCTTGTCTCTGTTCTCACCGACGTGTGCCGCGGAATCACGGCAACGCAGGTTCCCGCACAGGGGCTCGGCATGGGCGCGAACGTCGGGGCGGACGGGCTGGCGGTCGACGTGGCGCACACGGACCGGGACGCGATGGCGGTGGCGCAGCAGGCGCAACGGGAGCGGATTCAGCAGGCGCAGGCGGCGGCGCAGGCCACCAGAGACGCGGCGGCGCAGGCGGCGGGCAGGGCGCCGCAGTAGCGGCGCGCGGCGTGCGTTTCGAGCGCCCGGCCGCCGGTGCACGACAGGTCAACAACACTGCTCGCTGCGCGTCCTCGCGGCGTCACACGAGCGCTGCATGTGATTGCCAGGCCCCGCGCTGGGCCACGCAGGCGTTGTCCGCGACCCGTGGAGGGGGCATTTCGTTTCTTGCGCAGGTGGTCAATCACTTCTTGTTGCAGAGTTTGCTGCGCGCTGCCGGTCGCTGTGCGCCGCCCGTTTGTCCCGACATTGCACCGCAAATGCCTCGCAGATCTCCTGCGACCCCGTGTGCTCGCGTCCGACTCTGCGGCTGCGCGTCGCTGCGCGGCCGCGGGGCCTCGAACGTTAGGGCACGGCCGCCCTTATTTCCGCGTCGGGCAGCGGGGCGGTGACTCGAACACGGACGCGGCCGCCCTCGCGGGATCGTTCAGAGCGACAGGATCCCCGTGGCGGTGCCGGGGCGGGCGCGTGCGGTCGGACAGCCACGGGTTTCGGTGCTTGAGGGAGGGCCTCAGAGCCGCATGACGGGCGCGGGGGGGGCCGTCTGCGGGCCACAAGGGGGCGGCGTGCGGCCGCGGGCGGGCAGCTGTGTGGTCACGATGTTCGCCCAGGCCGTTTCCTCTTCGCCGATCTGCACCGTGCGCGCCACCAGCGCGGCGTCGCGCCCGGTGGCGCGCGTGGGGGTGCGCCCGCTGCGGCGCTCGGTTGTGAGCCGCGTGGCGTCCGTGGAGGCTCCCGCCACGAACAGCCCCCACTGCGACGAGGCCAGGACCGGCAACTTTGCCGCCCCGCCGTTCACCCTCAAGGACATCCGCGATGCCATCCCTGGTGAGTGCGGGCACCACAGCTGCCGGGGACGCCTCGTCCCCGCCCCTCGCGTTGCGGCACGGAAAACACGACGATTCTTACTCGAATCTCACGAGAATGATCGGTGCACCCGAGCTGGGCGCCACTATCGACTGGGACGGAGCGATCGCCCGAGCTTCGCTGCTTGCACCAGCTGCCTGCCATCGATGGCCTGTGTGTTGCCCCTCCCTCGCACACAAGCGGAGCATCAGATACCCATCTTGCTTTTCGACCGGCTTGCGGCCATGTCGGGCAGCGATGCCGGCCGCAGCGGGCAACCGCGGCTCTCGCCCTCCATCCGCGCTCGCCGATCGCTCGAGCCAGATCCCGCTGTGGGATCCGTCGCAAGCGGACACTCGACATTTCCACTCCCCCATTCCAGCGCGCCAGCGCCCCTCGCGGTCGGGCCACGCCGGATTCCGCCCACACACGTTCCCTCTCCCGCGCACCACCACCACTTTTACACCTCGCCCCGGCGCCCAGGCACCGCGCCAACGCCCCAATCAACGCGGCCTCTCGCCGACACCGCTCAGCGTCCTCCTCCCGGGCCGCCGCTCCGTGCGCGCGGGCGGCCGGGTCCCGCCCATCGCGCACCTGTTGCATCTCTGGCCCACCACGCTTGGCGGCCCGCATCCGTGTCCGCAGACCACTGCTTCGAGCGCGACAGCTGGCGGTCGATGGACTACCTGATCAAGGACGTGGTGGTGGTGGCGGCGCTGGCGTACTTCGCGGCGACGGCCAACTCGTGGCTGGTGTGGCCGCTCTACTGGCTGGCGCAGGGCACCATGTTCTGGGCGCTCTTCGTGGTCGGGCACGACTGCGGGCACGGCTCGTTCTCCGGCAACTCGGCGCTGAACCAGTGGATCGGCCGCATCACGCACACGTCGATCCTGGTGCCGTACAACGGGTGGCGCATCTCGCACCGCACGCACCACGCCAACCACGGGCACATCGAGAACGACGAGTCGTGGGTGCCGATGACCAAGTCGATCTACGACAAGCTGCCGTGGACGACCATCATCGGCCGCTTCACGCCCATCAACCTCTTCGCCTTCCCGATTTACCTGGCCCAGGGCGCGCCGGGCAAGGAGGGGTCGCACTACGACCCGAACAACCGCCGGCTGTTCAACGCGGAGGAGGGCAAGATGGTGAGCTTCGACAACAAGCTCCAGCTCGCCTTCCTCGGCCTCCAGGGCGTCCTCGCCGCCACCCTCGGCATCGGCACTATGTTCAAGCTCTACTGGATGCCCTGGCTGGTCTACGTCGCGTGGCTGGACTTCGTGACCTTCATGCACCACCACGGCGCGGCGGACGAGGAGGACGTCGTCCCGTGGTACCGCGGCGAGGAGTGGTCGTACCTCCGCGGCGGCCTCTCGACGCGCGACCACGACTACGGCATGTTCAACAGCATCCACCACGACATCGGCACGCACGTCGCGCACCACCTCTTCCCCACCATCCCGCACTACAACCTGCGCGAGGCCACCAACGCCATCAAGCCCGTCCTGGGGGACTACTACAAGGAGCCCAAGAAGGCCCCCGGACCCTTCCCCTTCCACCTGATCAAGGAGTACTTCCGCTCGCTCAAGCAGGACCACTACGTCGTCGATGACGCCGAGGTCCTGCGCCAGCAGACGGACCCCAACATCATGAAGCGGGCCAACCCCACGGCCTGAGCCGCGACGCCTGCATAGTCTCCTAGCTCGTGCGAAGTGATAGCGCGGACGCCCGGGCGCCCGCCGGGCGTCCTGGTAGCGTCGGCGGCGCGCCGCTGCCGCGTCGGGGGGGTCCCCGCGCGCTCGGCGGGCGGACCGGGTCGGGTTTTCCACCTTTCCGACTTGGGGTGCGCGCCGGGTCGCGGGCGGACACGAGGGGTCGCGGGGACGCGGGGGGCGGCGAGGCCGTCGTTTGGTCTGGGCGGACCGCACAGGTGACTGCGCGATAGCGCGTCAGTCTGTGTGTGCGTGGAAATTCGTGTGTGACTGCGACAAACGATGACGGCTCACGCTGAACAGTTGCCTGAGGCGCCTGGGCGACCTCGGCGCGTGTGTCTCGCCCCCCTCGCTGCGCCCGGCGCATGCTGTTGGCGTGAGGCAGCCGTGGGCCACACGATCATGTAGCAGCTGGCTGCGGCAGCTTTTGCCTGCCGCGCGACGGCCGGTGGCGCGCACGAGCGAGCGGGTTGGAGGCCTTGCCTGCCATGGCACAAACGCGATCGCTGCGCACGGTAGCGTGGCGACATTCGACGGAGCGAGCCAGCAACGGCTGCCCTTGGCATGTAGCGGACCCACATGCGAGCACCCGCGGCAGGACGGCCAGTGCGGGCCGCAACTGTCCTTCTCTCCGCCCATCCATCCTACTGGATCTTTGGGAGATGCGCCGCGGCCGGCCCGGGGCTTCTCTGGCCCGACGCGGCGCGGGTTCTAACACGGCCACCTTCCCCCCCCCTGCAGGACTCAAGGGTGCGCGCCGCCGTCGCAGCGCGGCAATTCGGACGTTGATTGATCGTTTTGGTTTACGTCGACATCAAGCTACACTTTCTGCTGATCCAGAGCACTCGAGGCGAGCCGTGGTGGGCGCAGCGGCGCTGTGACCCCTGCGGTGGCTGCACCTGCCCTGCGCGGGCGTCGGCCAGCTAGCACGCAACCATGACGGCCCCGATGGAGTACCTCACCGCCGGCACGCGCTCCATGTTTGGCGACCAGCTCGAGAGCCACCGTGCCACGGCGCCGAGCACCGCCTTCAGTGCCAACCCACAGGCACGGTTCATCGACACGTACAGCAGGCAGAAGCTCAACACGGCCTCGCCTGGATTCACACACAACTACGAGAGCAGTATAGGCCGCCAGGTGAGACATCGGACCCTCCACGGCGCCCCACGCGCCACGGAAACTGGCAGCCCGAGGGCTGGTGTGCCCCTGCGCCGAGGCGCGCTGGTGGCCGGACGAGGCATCGCGCGGAAACGCACCTGTCGTAGAGAAGGTGCCGACGCCGGCGCGATGAGCTTTGGCTTTGCACCTGGGGCAGGCGCTCGCAATGCCCAACTGCACCCTCGCGACCCTCGCCTTTGGCCTGTGCGCGCGGACTTTCGGACGAGAAGTCGCAGTGCCGCATCCAGCGGACGGCGTGCCGCACCTGCGCGGGGCGTCGAGAGCAGCTCGAGCGCTTCCTCGCCGCGCGGGTGGGTGGTCAAGGCCTTGGGGCTCCCCGCTGCTTCCCGACGTCGCCCGTGCGTTTCGTGCCATCGGAAACGCCCGCCTCGCCCCCTCTCGCCGCAGTCGCAATCCTACAAGAAGACGCAGCCGTCTTGGACCGTGGGCGCGCGCGACCACCTCGCCTCTGGCGCCATGATCGGGGGGCCCGGCCCAGGGCAGTACAGCAGCTGCCGCAGCTCCATCGGCCCGCAGATCGTGTCGAACGCACGTACGAGCACCGCGGTCGGCAACCGCACCGGCAACAGGTCCGCTGCGGCCCCGCCAGAAACCCCCGCGCCGGTCCTTCGCCCCGCCGCCCCGCGCGCCGACCGCGGCCGGCCCCGCCCCCGCGCGCAGGTGGTCGTCGTACCGCAACGAGTACTACGAGATCCCCGCCACGCCCGGCCCGGGCGACCCGGTCAGCTACATCGGCACGGGGGGGCCCAAGTACTCCATGGGCGGCACCGCGCCGCGGTACGACTTCGGCGTGGGCGGCACGAACAAGCGCAGCCCGCCCAGCTACATGGACGACCCGGCGCCCGGGTCCTACTCCAGCACGGTGTCGTTCGGCCCGCAGCTGCTCGCCACAAAGAGCACGTCGCCCACCACCAAGTTCCCCTCCACCACGCGGAGCGCCGCCGCGCGCGTGTACATCAGCAAGGACCACGAGCGCGCCATCCTCGGGAGCGCGTCGCCCGGGCCATCCAAGTACCGGGCCTACTCGAGCATCGGCAGCCAGTCGGTGTCCCCGCGCAAGACGTCGCCCTCCTTCGGGTTCGGCTCGGGCGGGCGCTTCTCGGACTACCAGCCCACCAAGGCGCGCACGACGCAGCGCAGCCTCAAGGACGACCTCGGCGCCAGCGCCGTCATGCCCGGCCCCGGAGCCTACCGCGTCTAGGCTGGCGCAGCGTGTCTGCACGCGGTGGCGCCCTCGACACCGGATCGGCAAAATATCGCGCAGGACGTGTTTCGCTGTGATCTTAAATGCTTGGCGCGTCTCGCCTCGCCGCGAGGAAGTCCTGCAGGACCTCGAGACCGGTCCCAAAGTTGCTGCGCCCGAGACCGATGCGGAAGTGCCCCTGCCGCGTGGCGTCGGGGTCGCCGTACACCGTCGCGGGCAGCAGCAGGACCCCGCACGCGCCCACCACCTCCTCGCAGAACGCCCCCACGTCCTGGCCCGTGGTCAGCCGTGGGAATGCGACAGGGCCGGCCTGGGGCGGCTGCAGCGCGAAGCTCTCCGGGAGCCCAGCGAAGAACTCCTCGGCACGCTGCTTGTTTGCTCGGACCAGGTCTCTCCTCCGCCCCAGAAGCGTGTCCTGAGCTCGCAGCGCCATCAGCGCCAGCACCTGCGGCGGGCCACGCGGGACGGCGAGCGCGGTGGGCGGGCGGCGCGGGCACAGAACGGGGCCGGAGCAGCGCCGCGTGACGCTCACCTCGCTGGGGGCGCTCGAGCAGATCGTCGTGAAGTCTTTGAGCTCGAGCATGCGCCGGATGACATCGCCGTCCCTGCAGGCGATCCAGCCGATGCGCACGCCCGGCAGCCCGATCGTCTTGGACAGTCCCGACAATGACATGCCCTTGTCGTACACCTCGACGGCCCCGGGTAGTCTGCGCGGAAGGGGCGCAATGCCTGTATGTGGCGACACAGGCGGCACTCGACCGCTTCGCCGAAGCGTCCGGCGGACGGCCACGCACGCCGCGCAACGGGCTGCCCCTCACCTGTCGCTCTCGTCGAACTCCAGGAGGCGGTACATCTCGTCCGAGAACAAGTACGCGTTCGCCCCGCGACACACGCTCACCACTTCGTCCCACGCGTCAGCCTCTAGGGTGAGGCCCGTCGGGTTGTGAGGGAAGTTGACGACGACCATCTTCGTGTGCTCGTCGACGAGGTCGGCCAGGTCGCTCGCGTCGAAGCGCAGCTCCCCCTGCCCCCATCCCGTGGGGCGCCAGAGACGCACACAGCACCCGATGTTCTCCGCGACCTCCGTGAGGCTCTGGTACCCCGGCGACGTGGCCACGACGGTGTCGCCGGGGCGCAGGACGGCGTGCATGGCGAGCAGGATGGCCTCCTGGGGCGCGGAAACGACGACGTCTTCCCTGGCGACGGCGCCCGCGTAGCCTGCCGCGATCTGCTCGCGCAGCTCCGGCAGGCCCTGGGTCTCCGTGTACCCCAGCGACAGGGTTCGCCACATGTGCGCGGCGTCGTCGTCGGCCAGCTCCAGGATTTCCTGCACAGCAAAGGGCGCGCGGCAGTACTGCCACTTGGGTGCGGCTACCGAGGGTGTGAATGCGGAACCGGAGGAGGCGTGATCCAGATGTCGTGTCGTATGTGATGAGTGCCGGATTCTGACAGTCTGGCGGAAAATGCGGGGCGCTGTGCGCGGGCCGGAGGGTCGCTGGACAGGACTCGCACCTGCATCGTGGCAGGCTCACAGTCCGAACAGCACAGCAGGTGTGGTGCGCTGAACTCGTACTTGGCGAAGAATCGTTCCAGATCGAACGGTCTGATTGCTCCGAAATGCGCACCTCCCCCTAGTGACGCCGCCGAGGCCCGGACCGCGCTCCTCGCGCAGGGTCCACTGGCCTGAAATGTGGCCCTCCGAGGAACCGATGATCCGCACATCCTACACACAGATGATGACATGCCGCCTGTCGCAGAATCACCGGCAACGCCCCCTGTGGGGCTGTGCTACGGGACCAACTGCAACACAGCACTTGACACCGGCCCTCGTCGCGCGTCGCCACGGAACTGTCAGACCACGGCCGCCCACGACAACGAACAAGGCTGCGCACGTGCGCCGCCGCAATGTGTGGAGCTCGGGCCCTGCCAGAATCGGCATGACTCAGTCCTGACATCATTTGCCACGTCAGGCACGCGCGACCGCAGTGCCGGCGCATTCCGCACAGGCACGGTCCGGGGCGTCCGGGGCGCTCACGCCGGCCGTGGTTGCGCGCTCACACTCCGCGTCGAAGCGCGCGGCCGTCAGTTGGCTGCCCTCCCGCCCTGCCGGCTCTCACGCGCCGCCGCCGCCTTGTCGCGCTTCTTGCTCCGGCCGCCCTTCCGCGCGCGCGACCGCCCGTCCCTGCGCCGCCCGCCCTGCCACGGCCCCTTGGTGACGAGGTCCAGCAGCCCCTCCGGGGGAGTGATGACCATCACGTTGTCCTCCAGGTCCACGTACGGCACGATCTCCTTGGCGAACGGGATCAGCGTCGTGCGCTCCTCCCCGGCCTCGTCCGACTCCACGCGCCGGATCCGCAGCACGTCGTGCGTGCCCGTCCCGTCGCACACCTCCACCACCGTCCCGACCTTGGCGCCCACCACGTCCGGGTCCTCCGCGTTCTGCAGGTACACCTCCATCCCCACGAGCTCCTGCACGTAGAACAGCCCCTCCTCCTCGATGTCCTCCCGGTCCGCCACGTGCACGTACAGCGACTGCCCCGACAGCGCCTGCGCCGCCTCCCGCGTCTCGACGCCCTCCAGCCGCACGATCCACGCCTCCGCGCCCTTCGCCAGCACCTTGCGGCCGCCCAGCAGGTTGACCTCCCGCGGCGGGACCAGCTTCGACTGGTACCGGCGCGAGTCGGGCCCCAGAAAGCGCGGACCAGGCTGGCCGAAGCGAAGCTCGGGGGCGTCCGTGATCGGCTTGACCTTGAGCTCGCCCGACACGCCGTGCGCGCCCATGATCCCACCGATGAGCGCGAGGTCGTCCTGCGCGATGGGGTCGCCGTTGAAGTCCAAACCTGCGCGCGTGAGTGGCACAACCAATGGCCGCGTGGCGGTGACGGCGCGGCGGCGGCGCTGGGGGGCAGGGGAGCGATGTTCGGCGCTGTCGCGTGCGGTACGACGGTGCCGCGCGGGCAATGCGCGTCCGTCGACGGAGGTTCGGAGGAGGGAAGGTACCAGGCTCACTAGCAACGAGCTCCTCCGGGCCTTCCGGGACGAGCTCCCCCTGCGACGCGGGCGTGACGTCATCCTGCGATGCTGGGGGGACTCGTTTTCTCGTGAGTCGTCCCCGCAGACAAGACAGCGGTGCGCGGCGACGAGCAGCTGGCTGGCTTGGTGGCTGACAGGCGCGGCGGGCGGCACACCGCGTGCATGGCGTCCTCGCCGCGGCTGCTGATCCATGACTTCGATGCACGTGCGGAGATCGCCCGTTCGACGCGGCGCGGCACGTTCTGGGCACGAGGGCGCCCCCCGGGCCGCATGCAACCCCTCGCAGCAGCCGTGCACCGCTGGCGCGCGCATGATTCCCGCACGCTCTGCCCCGACCAGCGGAGAGTGTGGTGCGCGAGCGGCATCGCGCCCCCCTGTGCGCGTGTGCGACGCACCAAGCCCTGCGACAGCGGCCTCTGCGGCAGCGCAACACGAGACCCGCCGAGGTGCGCGCACGGACGAACCGGTCGAGCACAGCTGGCGCCGACGATCGTTCTTCGCATGGCCGTGGCCCCGCCGGCGCCTCGAGCCTCGCGGGCGCCGGGCAGCGTCCGACGCCGCATCGGCCCGACGCCGTCGCGCGTGTGACTGGTGATTATACCCCACAGGATGGTGACGCTTGGACCGGCTCTCTTGCACGGCCTGGGCGGGCTTACACTCCATGTCTGAACCACACGCGGCATCCCGATGGAGCAGCATCAGACGTAGGCCCCTGCTCATGAGGGTGGGCTAGCTCCTCGTCGGTCCTCCCCCCCGTCAGCACGGTGGCGTCGTGTGCATGAGGACGGAAATGTCCCAACCCTCATGCAGCCACGCGCGGCGCCTGGGTGGTGTGCGACTGCGGGGGGGGGCGGGTCCTATTGTTGTTATTATTATCATAGTTCCCTGTCTTCTGTGTAAGGTCCCGTCGTCATCAGGAGCACGGCCTGGGCGGCACGTCCGCGGCGCCGGTTCGGGTGCAGCGCTGCGCTGGCGCAGGCGGCCTTCCAGTGCACAGGCGCGGGTGGGTGTGGCGCTGGCTGCGTGCGACATGCAATGCAGGGGGCGCTGTGCGGCTCAGAAGAAATCCAGCATCAGCTGCGGGAGGATCATCTCCACGTGGCGGTGCCCGATCTCGCCGTCCCCCTCGAGCTCGCGCGCCGCGTCCGCCCGCTTGACGGCCTCGCGAAGCATGCTCTCCAGCAGCAGGGACGCTCCCCGGGCGGCCTCCGCTTTCACTGCACGCACCGCGCCCCGGCAGCCCTGTCGGCCTCACTCGTGCTCCGCAGCGCGCGTCGTGGGCGTCGCGGCGGCCGCAGCGTCCCGCGGCGCACCTGCTGTGATGCGCCTCTTGTCGCCCTCCGCGTGGTCTCCGGACGACGCGCTGCGAAGGAACTCCCCGATGTTCTTCGAGCAGATCGCTGGGCGGCTCATCACGGCGCCAACCCGCGCGGGAGGCGTGCAGATGCCCCCGGGCAAGCTGCTGGGCACGCCCAGCGCGCTCGAGCCTCTGCGCGGCGGGAAGCTGTCTGCGCCGCTCGCTTGCTAGACAGTGCAGCCACGGGGCACCTCCGCATCGACTGCAGTCACGCGCACGCATCGCGCTGACATGGTGGGCCCTGCGAGCGCCGCGGCGGGAGGTCCGACTCACGCCCGACTGGAGACTGGAGTCTCCGTCCCTGGACTGGAGACTGGAGTCTCCGCCCTGGAGGGCGCGAGCTGCGGCGCCGTGCGGGGTCCAGGGCGCGGGCCGCTCGCGCCCCTCGGCATTCCCGAGCGTACAGCGGAGGCGTCCAGGCGCTGGAGCCTCCCGTGGCAGCGTGACTGCATCTGCAGGGCAACCACCTCGCCCACGTTGGCTTCGCGCGCCGCTGTGCCGGCGTTCGAAGCTCCCTTGAAGCCGACTGCCCTCGCAGTACCTGCGACACGGCGTTCTGCTCGCTCGCACGTCCATCCAGCGCGCGACGGCCACGGCAGCGCAGCCCAGCACGCAAAGCAGGGACGACGAGTTTTTCCGCCTGCAAGCGTCGCGGAGCCCGGAACGGAAATCCGGAGGCGACGCCCCGTGCAACGAACGCGTTTGCTCGCGCCCAGGCCGAGTGGGATGTCCGTGGAGGACCTCGTCACGCCGAGAGGCCGGCCGGCTGAGCGATCCCGGAACGTTGACAGGTATGCTGCGTGCGCCGCGCCGTCGCGTGCCTCGAGTCGCGGCGCGGCTTCTTCATCGGAAGAGGCGGCGCAGCGATGCCGCTCGGACGCCGCTCGGTCGACGCGGGCTGCGGCATTGCCCCCCCGAACGTTCATTGCCCGTGCCGAACGTCCAGTTCCGCGGGACATCGCGCCAGGGCGATGCAGGGCGGACTCTCTGAATACTCCTGCAGCGAACCCGTCGCGTTTCCGGCGACGCGCCCCCTCCCAGTGACGGCGTGCGCTCTGTCATTTGAGTTTCAGGGCTGGCACTCGAACTTCGCGGCCGCAGCCGGGCAGAATGCGGATCCTAACAAACCTGGTTGGGATCCTCGTGGTCGCAGGAGCGCTTCCGCCGCCGCACTGGCCGCGAAAGACACCCAGATGCCCCCGGCAACGCTCGCCTCGGACGACGCGGCAGGAGACGACGCGCGCACGCAGGAACTGCGCGCCCGCAAGGCGCGCCGGACCGACGAGGACGACGTGGACGGCCGCGTCCTCGAGGATGCGCTGCAAGAGGGCGCGAAGGTGATGCCCCGCCCACGTTTGCCCGCCTCCCGCGCCCAACCCACTGCCAAAGAAGCTCGCCGGTGCGCGGCCGCAGCGCGCCCGGGCCGCGACAGACCGCCCGGGGCGACGCGCAGCGCATCCTCCTGCGTGCGCTGTGACGGTCACCAGCGCCGCTGCCCGGCGCCGCGGCCTCGTTCCGACGTCTCCCTGCCCCCCGCTTGATTTTCGCAGACCCAGAAGCGGACGAAGCGCAAGCAAGTCGACTCCGAGGTCGAGGACGACGACTCCGACTGCGACATGATCGTGGACGAGGACTACGAGGCCGAGCGGACCCAGGTGCGCGCGCGCCGCCCTCGTGCACTGTGCTTTGGCAGCCCGTCCCCCGCACCGCCCCCCGGCGCGCTCCGCGGCCCTCCGCCCCCGCCCCGCGCGCTCCCTGCTCCGTCTCCGACCGCGTCCGCCCTGGTTCTGCGCCCGCTGCGCCCCGCAGAAGCAGAGGCGGAGGGAGAAGGAGAAGCCCGCCAAGAAGCACAAGAAGCACCGCGCCGGGGCCGGTCCGAGCGCGGGCTTCGGCCCGGCGGTGGAGAACGTGAACCCGCTGCTGTCCGGCAAGGGGCTGGCGGGCCAGATCAAGCGCGTGCGCGTGATCCACTTTATGTGCCACGAGAACTTCGTGGTGGACTTCGGGCCGTACCTGAACTTCGTGTGCGGCAGCAACGGGTCCGGGAAGTCGTCGGTGCTCGCGGCGATCCAGATCTGCACGGGCGCGACGGCGCGCGACACCCGCGGGTCGGCGAAGCTGTGCGACCTGATCATGTACGGGCACGACAAGGCGACGGCGCTGGTGGAGCTGTGGAACACGGGGACGGACGCGTACCGGCCCGAGGTGTTCGGGGAGGTGATCGGGATCCGGCGCACGATCAAGCGGTCGGGCGCGTCGGGCACGTCGACGGTCGACCTCCTGGACGCCAACGGCAACGTGGCGCAGCGCTCGGTCAAGGTCGCGGAGCTGACGCAGATGCTCAACGCGCTCAACGTGGACGGCGCGAACCCCGTACAGGTCCTGACGCAGACGACCGCCAAGGAGCTCCTCATCGAGGGCGACCAGGCCAAGCTCTACCAGCTGTGGCAGTCGGCCATGCAGGTGAGGGCGCGGGGGCGCACGAGCACCGCCCGCCTGTTCGCATGTGTGTGCGTGTGCGTGCGTGCCCGTGTGCGTTTGTCTGCGCGGTCCTGGAGAGAGAGCGCTGGGCGGCGGTCGCGCTGCGCTGTGCGTTGCAGATCCCGCGCATCCGGGAGGACATTGCGCACACGTACAAGCAGATGGCGGCGGTGAAGGAGGCGGCGCGGGGCATGGAGGGGGAGCTGGCGGAGGCGGAGGCGGACAAGCGCGCGCTGAAGAAGAAGGTGGTGGCGATGGAGACGGCGCTGGAGGCGCACAAGAGGCGCGCGGACATCGAGAAGGCCTTCCGCTGGGAGGCGGTGATGCAGTGCCGGAAGAAGGTCGAGCAGTGCGGCGCGCGCGTGGGCGAGGCGGAGGCCATCATCGAGAAGATCGACGCGAAGAAGGTCGAGATCGAGGCGGCCATCAGCAAGTACGAGGACAGCACGCGCGCCGCAGACAGGTGAGACGAGGGAGGGGGGGGGCTGCGGGGGCAGGGGGCGACGCGCGTGCGCGGGTGTTGCCGCTGTGGCGTGCTTGCGTGACGCGTGTGCGCCCGGGTGCGCTTCCCGTCCGTCGCAGGGAGCTGAAGCAGCTTGCGGAGGAGAACAAGAGCCGGGACACCAGGAGCCTGCTGAAGGAGCGGACGGACCTGGGGCGGAAGAGGCAGAATGCGGAGGGCAAGGCGAAGCGCATCCGGGAGCGCGAGGCGGACCTGCAGTTCCAGATCAACTGCTTTGAGCAGAACCGGGAGCGCGACAACGCCGAGCGCAACGCGCGCATCGAGGCGGCCAAACGCCGGGCCGTGGAGCTGCGCCACAGCCACGAGGCGGCCCTGCAGCGGATGCGCGAGGCGGTGCAGGCGGCGGAGCAGCGGCGGCAGGAGGTGGCGCGGGCGCGGGGCGACGCGCAGAGCGCCGACGCGGACGTGGCGCGGCAGAAGCAGGTGCTCACGGACCTGCGCAAGCGCGTCGCGGAGGAGAAGGCGGCGTCGGGGGGCAACATCAACGAGCGGTGCGCGCCGCACGGGCAGGGCCGCGTGATGCGCGCCATCGTGGAGGACGCCGCACGGGCGCACGGCGCGGGGCGGCTGCGGCAGCCCGCGATCGGCCCCCTCGGGCGGTTCCTGTCTGTGGACGACGAGCGGTGGCTGACGGCGGCGGAGTCGGTGCTCAAGTTCACGATGTTCGCCTTCGTGGTGGACAACGACGCCGACCGGCGGGCGCTGATGCAGATCGCCAAGACGCACTTCCGCGGCGGCCTCCCGCACTGGTTCCAGATCTACCAGACTTCGTTCAACCGCCCCGCGATCGACGTGACGTCGCGCGACGCGGTGCCGCAGCACCTCAGGACGCTGATGCAGGTGCTGCACGTCGACGAGGCCGCACTGCGCGGCATGCACGCGGCCGGCCCGACCGTCGTGCGCAACATGCTGATCGACCAGTGCCGCGCCGAGCGCGTCGTGCTGGCGGAGTCGGAGGAGGAGGCCACCCACTGGGCCTTCCGCAGCCCCGAGGCGCGCCGAAGGGTGATCAACTCGGTGTACACGGCCGAGGCGCAGTTCAGCCTGCGCGGCGTGGTGGAGTCGCGCCGGCAGCTGCGCCCGGACGAGCGCCAGAACAAGCTGGCCGTGGGCGCGCCGGGGCAGGTGGACGTCCAGCAGGTCATCGCGCGGCTCGAGCACCAGGTGCGCGGCGAGGAGGGGAACCTCCGCGCCGCGCAGGAACGCGCGCGCGCCGCGCAGGGGGCGGAGAAGCAGCGGGCGGCGGACCTGCGCGCGGCGGAGGCGGCGGCGCGGCAGGCCAACGACGCCGAGGCGCGGCTGCGGGTCGAGCTCGAGGACGGCGGGCCGGAGGAGCAGGCCGGGCCCGCGGCGGGCGAGGACGACGACGCGGGCGCGCTGCTGCAGCTGGAGCGCGACCTGGATGCGGCGCGCCTGGAACGGGGCCGCGTGGAGGAGGAGATCCGGGAGATCGAGACGTCGGTGGAGGCGCTGCAGGGGACAATCCAGGGCCTGATGAAGGAGCTGGCGACGCGGAAGGAGGCGATGTCGAAGCTGCAGGAGCGGTACGAGGAGGAGCTGAACATGCAGAACCAGTGGCGGACGCGGCTGGCCAAGGCGGAGAAGGCGCGCGGGGAGAAGGAGGCGGACCTGCGGGAGCGCCGGAAGACGCTGGAGCGGATGTCGCGGACGTGCGAGGGCCTGGAGCGGCAGGCGGCGGCGGCGTGCGGGGAGGCGGAGGGCGTGGCGGCCATGGAGCGGTGCAAGGCGGTGCTGCAGGAGGGGCAGCGCGGGTCAGGGTCGCGCGGGGGGGGCGCGGGCGCGGGCGCGGCGGACGCGCTGGACGTGGACAAGAAGCTGGAGCTGCTGCAGCGGCGGCAGGCCGGGAAGGTCCGGGCGATCCTGGCGGAGGCGGGCGTGGACGGGCAGAACCTGCACGAGAACGAGGGCGAGGTGGAGCGGCTGCTGCGGCGCACGCAGGCGAAGCACATCCAGGCGAAGATGCGGCACAGCGAGCTGGCGGACACGCTGAAGGACGCGATGGAGCCGTGCTTCGAGCTGGAGCACACGGTGGCGGCGCGCGAGGAGAAGCTGGAGCAGCAGATCGTGGGGTGGCAGCAGCTGTGCACGAACAAGTTCAGCGACTTCATCAAGCGGCGCGGGCACAAGGGGTCGCTCGGGTTCGACGACGACGCGGGCATGATGACGGTGGAGGTGACGATCAAGGGGCAGAACAAGGCCGCCACGGAGCTCAAGACGCTGTCCGGGGGCGAGCGCAGCTACACGTCGCTGTCGCTCATCCTCTCCATGGGCGAGCTCGTCGACGCGGGGTTCTACGCGCTGGACGAGTTCGACGTCTTCCTGGACGCGCAGAACCGGCGCATCGCCATCGGGAACATCATCCACTTCGTCGCGGAGATGGCCGGGCTGGGCACCGGCGGGGGCGTGCCGGCGTGGATGGGGAAGAACGTGCAGATGCTGCTGCTCTCGCCGCAGAAGATGTCGGCCATCGAGGACGCCAGGAACGCGTGGGTGAACAAGTACAACGGCGGCAAGCCGCTCCCGGACAGCTTCATCCACATGTGGCAGCTGCAGCCGCCGCGCGAGCGGTGAGGCGGGCGGCGAACGGACACGGACGCGCCCACTGCCACGTATGGACGAAGCCGGCGCGCGCGGGCGGGCCGGTGGCGGTACTCGTGCGCGGGACTAAGCAGGGACTAAGGGAGACATGACAACATGATGGGGTTGGAGGGCGCGCACGGGAGCGGGCAGGCGGCGCCGACGCGGCCTGCTGATGTTGGGCCCCCACTTCGAGCGGGGTCGAGGTCAGCCGGCGAGCACACCTAGGGCGGGAACATGTAACTGGTGCACAGATGTGTCATGATGAGCCGCCACACGAGTTGCGGCCTGCGTCGCACCGACCGCGCACGACGCCGCGCCCGCATTGAGGTGAGGTGCAACATTCCTCGCGTCGTCAGCAACAAGGCTTCGGGACCTGAAAAGATCATCCGACTAGGTGGCGAGTCATGTCAACCCTCCACCGTCATCGTAGCGACAGGTTCGGCAGCTGTGACAGAGTCAGCTTGTAGCAGATCCTCGATGCCGCGAGCGAAGATCGCCATGCCTCGCTGATTCGGCAGGTGCTGAAGATGACGCACGGCAGCGTTGGCAGCGGCTTCCGAGTCGAGTGCTGCGGCACCGTGCAGGTCCTCGAGGTGTTGGCGCAGCCGGCGTTTGAGAGCGAAGCGGCGGCGCTGCCCAACAGTTGCCGTGGCCGACAGAGGCGCGTCAGCAACGGGCGGAGACGGCAGCAGAAAGTGCCCACCGATCTGTGACGCCCCGCGCCCCACCGATCTGCGTCGTCTCGACTCCGGGTCACATCACGAGCACTCGCACTAGGTCAGGCTCGCCTCGGCCACCCTCTTGAGGGTCTCGTCCGACGGGTGCGCGAGGCTGTCCTTCTCGTACCGCTCGAGGTCGACGCGCACCTCCGTCCACGTCAGCGTCACCACCACGCGCCCGCTCTGCACCTCCTGCAGCGGGAAGTCGTCCTTGATGCGCCCGTTGCGCGACACGTCCTTCACGGGGATCGTGCAGCGCCCCATGAAGACGTCCTTCCCGCTGCTCTTGAGCTTGAGCTTCAGCAGGTTCTTCGCGCGCTCCGACCCGGTCGTCTTGTCCCACACCTCGAGCTTGAGTTGCGACAGCGCGCTGACGGCCACGAACTCGAACGTCTCGTCGAACCGCGGTTCGCGGTCGTTCATGATGACCTTGCTCTGCTGCTGCATCGGCCGCGGCCGGTTCGGGTCCACCAGCGACAGCACGACGTACGGGTCGCACCCGCCCGTCGCGTCGTCCAGCGCAATGGCCGAGTGCAGCTTGACCGTGAGTACGCCCTTGGTGCGCTGCATGTCCCGCACCCCGCCGTGCTGCGCGCCCCACTTGAGCACCGCGCCGATCTGGGCCATGCGGTTCTTGGCGACCTTCTTCAGCGCGGCGGCGTCCTCCGGCGCCAGGCTGTCCTCGCCCACGTCGCGCACGTCCTTCGGGTCGTACTTGCCGCTCTCCATCTCCTTCGTGGACACCACCGTCCGCCCGCCCTTCGTGACCGCGTCCTTGTCTTCCGTCTTCTTCTTCTGCTTGAACGGGATGTACTTGATGTCGACCGTCACGTTGCCCTTGCCCTTCGTGGCCTCGACCGTCAGCGTGAACCACTGGCCGGGCGCCTGGACGCACTTCAGGCCGTCCCCGGTCGTCAGCGGGACGCGCAGCTCCCCGAGCACGTCGTCGTGCCCGGCGCCGAAGTCGTCGTCGCAGATGCGCAGCGTGAGCACGTCCTCCTCCTTGTTGTGCACCAGGATGTAGAACTCCTCGTCCCACACGGGGTTCGAGTCGTTCTGCTTCGTCGTCGTGCGCGTGCGGCGGTCCTTGCGCGTCCACATCGACACGTACGGGTCCTGCTTCAGCGCGCCCAAGTTGATCCCGCGCTTGAGGTCCTTCCCGCGCCTCACGACCACGTGCAGCATGCCGTGCGCGGGCTCCTCGCGCCCGCCGTTCGGGAGGATGTCCGAGGAGTGGCTGTTCGGGTACACGACCATTTCCTGCAGCACCCCCTCGATGGCCTGCCGCGCCAGGTACCCCACGAACGGGAGCGACATGACGTCCGTGTTGCCCAGGATCTTGACGTCGAAGTCGATGTACGGCTGCTCGAGCAGCGACACGTGCACCGCGCCCAGGCACGGGATCGTCTCCGCCAGCGGCGAGAAGGTGATGCGCACCAGGCTGTTGATCATCAGGTGCGACACCTCGACGGGCGCGTAGATCGAGACCTTGCCCGCGCGGATCGTGGCCGCGGCGCGCACGTGGATGCCCGACCCCCACATGAGCGGCGTCTCCATCACCAGCTCGTCCTCGTTCGACTCGTACACCTTCATGCCGCCCAGCCGGGGCGCGCGCTTCCCGAGGTCCAGCTCCTCGATCGCGATGGCCTCGATGAAGTCGATCTTCCCCACCTGCTGCTCGAGGATGTCCGGAAGCATCTCGAGCAGCTGCGTGCGGATGGCCACCGCGTAGTGCGGCCAGAGGCGCTCCAGGATGGTGTTGACCCACCCCGTGCGCTGGAAGTCCGGGAACCTGCGGGCTCGGGGTGCTCGGGGCGGCGAGCGGGTGATTTCGAAGCGGGGGGGGCGTCGCAGGCACCCGCGGGAGTCCTGCGGAGGGCGGCGCACCGGGTCCAGAGGGGCGCCATGGCAAGGAAGCGCTTGAGAGCCTTGTCGTGGACGTCCGAGATCACCACGTCCTGGACGCCGGACTTTGGCTCATTTGCGAAGTCGAGCTCGTCGAAGAGCTCCTTCATGCGCGGCGTGGGCTCCGCCTTGACGATCTTCTCGGAGAGCATCCAACCGCCTGCGCGCACCGCAATCTGGGAGCGCTCGCGACGCGACGGGGCCGCAAGCGAACCACGTAGACACGAGACCCGGCGGTGCCTGGTCATGCCGGCGCAGAGGTACGACAGCGAGCACCGCGCGGAACAGCTGGCTGGACAACGAGGCGCGCGTGCGCCCGTGCCGCGCAAGCACCGCGGCAGTTCGGCGACGTAGCCGATCGTTCTGGACAACAGCGATGCGTTGCGCGGCCTCGAAACCTCCCGGAGCAAACCGCGTGACCCCAGCGGCCTGCTGGGACTAGAGATCAGTCACGGACGGGTACACCGCCGCCCCTGAGGCAGCGGCGCCGGGCACCTCGCCGCAGGCATGGTCGTGGCCGAGATCTGCGGCAGGCGGGCAGGATGCACGTCCAAGCGGCCTGGGCGGCCTCCAGACTGAGACACGAGGCGAGGGCTGCGCACCAGCCACGCCCAGGGCGGCCCCGATGATCGCCCCGAGCACCATGCTGCCCCTCGCCGCTAGTTCGCAACTCTACGCAGCCGCCTGTCGCGCCAAAGTGGCACCAGCGCGCGCGCCACGCACACACGTCCACGGGCCGACGACCGCCCTGGGTGGTACAGGGAGGGCGCTCAGCGAGGTCTGGAGTGCCGACACAGACGGGTTGGGACTGGCCCTGGAGCCCTGTGAGATCTCTCGGCCACTGTGTACCTCCACCGGCGTGCCGGAAGGCCTTGAACGGCGGCAGTGTGTGGCGGTCATGATGCGTGGGGGGGGTCGGTTCCCCGCCCACAAACAGACCGTGTCGCGGACCACTCTTGGCTGCACGACGCCAGGCACAGCGAACAGACGACAGTGGGCGGTACTCACGTTCCAGCAAGGCGCCCATCTCCCGGATTCCGTACCCGAGAGCACCCGAGAGCTGGTCACGGTCCGGTGCGGCCCGCGCGAGAGTGTCTTGGGCCCCGCGCGAAGGCCTGGCGCCCTGACGATGCAGTCCTGTCTCGCCAGGGCGACGCATGTGCGCCATTTGTGTAGGTCCTGGGCAGTCTCGCGACCTCTAGCAGCACCACACACCTCCTTCGCCAAGATGGGGGCGCGGAGACGGCACGCAGCCACAGGTACCGTCGTCCCAGCCGACTGTCACGTACTGAAGCGGCGCGTAGATGGCTCTGGCCCTGCACGGCGACCACGAGGCCCACGCGCGCTGATACCTGCCCCTGAGAGGCCCGCGCTCACTCGGCCGCGGCGCGTGCGCTGCGTCGCAGGAGCGTCCCCGGCCTCGGAGCAGGCCACTTCCCCACGTCCCGAGGCGCGCGCTGAGGCGACGGTGGCGGACCCGTTCGCCGCCGACGAGCGGCCCATCGTGCTCTACGATGGCGTGTGCAACTTCTGCAACGGCGGCGTGAACCTCGTGCTGGACCTGGACCGCAACCCCAGGGGCTCGGTGCGCTTCGCGGCGCTGCAGAGCGACGTGGGACGCTCCCTGCTCGAGCGCTGCGGGCGGTCGCCGGACGACATCTCCTCGATCGTGCTTGTGGAGAAGTCGGCCTTCTACCTCAAGTCCGACGCGGTGCTGCGCATCGGCGTGGCGCTGGGCCTGCCGTGGAGCGCCATGGGCAACCTCGCGCTCCTGCTGCTGCCGCGCCTCGTGCGGGACCCCGCGTACGACGTCGTCGCCGCCAACAGGTACCGCCTGCTCGGCATCCGCGACGAGTGCCGCCTCACCGACGGCCGGTATGCGGACCGCTTTCTTGCGTAGCCACAACAGCGCAGCAGGGGGTGCAAGCGCCGCGCGGCACACGGGACCTGGATGACAGCGGGGATGGGCTCAGCGAAGGCCGCGCTCTCGAGCGGCGGGCGCGACTCGAAGGCGGGCGGCAGAGCCCAGGTTACAGGGCTTGCCGTCGCAAGCTGTAACAGCCTCCGAGTTGAGGTCTGAGTACCAGAGCATCGCGAGGGGGCACTTGATATATTTGACCCCCCTGACAGCAGCCACCTCCCCCTAGACGTCGTGGGCCGCACCGAGCAATCGCACGGACGAGGCCGCGAGGGGCGCGGTGCTGGCGCGCGGTGGCGGTCGCGCGCGTGCATGGTGCTGCGCTGCAGGGATCCAGTCGCGTGGCAGCAGTCTTGCGTGATGTGTGTGCCGCCCTGTTCGCGCGTCAGCGTGCGCGGTCACGTGCGCACAGATCCAATCGCTCACCGACGTCTCAGCGGACGCAGCATCGGAGGCGCGCCGGCATGGGAGCTTGGCTGCAACAACAGCGGGAGCACTGTGTGCCGCAAGGGCGCCCGGACGGGGACGGAAGAGCGCGGCCAGACACGACGCGGGCGACCATGACGCGGGGCTTCACACGGGCCGTCGTCCGGCATCCTTCAGCAGGACCGCAGGCACCTCGTCATTCACGCACCTCCTCCATCCCCTCCGGCAGCACCAGCCCGCTCCCCTGGACGTTCCACCGACACAGACGGTCCGCGACGCTCTGCTCCAGCTTGCCCGTCAGATGCTCGCACTTTTCAACGAACAGCTCCTCCAGCGCGTGCAGTCCCACCGGGAGGCTCTGCATGTCGCCACCACGCACATCCAGCACCTGCAGCCTCGCAGCACCGCCCAGCGCCTCCGCTGCGTCCTCCCAGTCCAGGTCTATACACCAATCCACATACAGCTCCTCCAGCGCATCCATGCCCCTCGGCAGCTTCCGCACGTTGCTGTGCGAGGCTCTCAGCACCCGCAACCCCGCAGCATACGACGCGGGCAGGAACGCCTCGCCGTCCAGGTGCTCGCAGCCACTCACGTCGAGCTCGTCCAGCGCCGTCAGCCCCTCCGGCACCCTCCTCACTGCACGGCACCAGCGGACACTCAGCCCACGCAGCCTCTTAGAGATCGACGCCGGGAAGAGGCCTTCCGGGATTTCCCCCGGGAAGCCGCTCAGGTCCAGCTCCTCCAGCGCCGTCAGCTCCTCCGGCACCCTCCGCAGTCCAGCGCTGTTCACCTTCAGCACGCGCACTGTGGGAGCGTTGCGTAGCGATGTTTCGTCCAGCGACTTGCAGTGCTTCACGTTGAGCTCCTCCAGCGCCGTCAGCCCCTCCGGCACCACCCGCATCGCCGTTTTGGGAGCATTCAGCACCCGCAGCTCCGCAGCGCCCGTCAGCGCAAGCTCAGGCTGCAGATTCTTGCACCCGCCCACGTGGAGCTCCCGCAGCGCCCGCATGCCCGCGGGCAGCCTGTGTAGGTTGCTGAAGCCGGCGCGCAGCACACGCAGCCCCGCCGCGGACGACGCCGGCAGGCACGCCTCGTCCAGGAACCTGCACTCGCGCACACTGAGCTCCTCCAGCGCGCACATCCCCTCAGGCAGCCTCCGCAGGCTGCTGCAGGTGGCCCTGAGCACCCGCACACGCCCCGCGCTCGACGCCGGCAGGAACGTCTCGCCCTCCAGCTCCCAGCATGAGCTGACGTCCAGGACCTCGAGCGAGACCATGCCCTCCGGCACGCGCTTCAGCCTCGTCCCGCACACCCTCAGCCCCGTGATGCCCGCCGCCACGCCCGCAGGCAGCCACTCCCGCCCCCACACACCCTCCATGTCCAGCCCCTGGCACGCCATGCGTACGTACCGCAGGCCCGTCATCTCCGCCGTCACCGCCGGCGCCGACGCCAGCTCACGCCGGCCGGCATCCGTCCGGGCTAGGGCCCGCAGCAGATCCCGATCTCCGGCTTCCAAGCGCACCACCGCGGACGGCACACCCACGTCGCACGTGCCTGCGCGGTGATACACCACCCACTCCCCGCGCCCCGTCGCCCACCCGACCAGCGACCTCGTCTCCTCCGACACCCGCCCCTCCAGCCGCCGCGCCACCGTCCGCCCCACCCGCCGCTCCGCACGAGGGCTGCGTGCGTCCCCTGACCACCACCTCGCGCCGTCGCAGCTCTCCAGCACCGCGGCCATCATCGCCGACGACGTCGCCGCCAGCGCGATGCGCGACTCGCGCGGCAGCTCACGGATCACGCGGGCCAGGGGACCGTCCCGCCCGCACTGAATGTCTTCCAGCTGATGCTGCTTGGGCCGTGCGCGTTTCGAGCGCCCGGACGCGCCCATGTCGCTGCGCCGTCCCCGTGGCATCATATTGAGATAGCCTCAGATCGCCGTGCCGCGCTCCCGCGCCCGTGCGCCGCCTCCTGCGCGCGCACGGAGACACGAAGGTGAGAGGTCACATCCACTGGGCCCGCAACCACGTTGAGCGGCGACAGCGACGCGCGACCGACATCATTCCGCGTTCTTCGGATACTCAACGTCGTAGCGCCACGCTTGACATCCGCCTCCAACGCGGCACCCGCACGCGGCAGCGCGCCAAGCACCCAGGCTGCGCTGCATCGCCTGCGGTGCCGCATGCAGGCGCGTCCCGGACACGCATACGCAGCGCCGCACTGCCAGCTACACACACGTCACGCACCTGTCCACGAAGACACCTGTTGCCCGCCTGCAAACGCACGGAGAGCCGACCCCTGCTGCTCCTCGCTGCTTGACGCGTGCTGCTGCCAGCGACGTCGAGTGCGGTGGCGTCGGTGAGTTGCGAGTTCACGTCGTGGCCGTGACGCTGGACGCTCCCCAGTGTACGCGGCCGGCGCGGCGAGGCACCCATACCGGCTTGCTCGGCCGAGGACACACCCCCCCTGACAGCAGCCACCTTCCCCCCAGACGTCGTGGGCACCGACCGAGCGCACGAAAGAGGCCGCGAGGGGCGCGATGCTGGTGCGAGGTTGCGTGCGTGAATGGTGCCGCGCTGCAGGGGCCCAGTCACGTGCACGTGGCGGTGGTCCTGCGTTGTGTGTGGCACTCTCCATTCGCGCGTCAGCATGTGCGGTCACGTGCGCACAGATCCAATCGCTCAGCGACGTCTCAGCGGACGCAGCGTCAGAGGCACCGGCACGGGAGCTTGGCTGCAACAACAACACTGTGTGCCGCAAGGGCGCCCGGACGGGGACGGGAGAGCGCGGCGAGACACGATGTGAGCGACCATGACGCGGGGCTTCACACGGGCCGTCGGCATCCTAAAGCAGATCCGCATCCACCTCACCCATAGTGCGTCTCCTCCATCCCCTCTGGCAGCACCAGCCGAGTCCCCCTAACGTCCCACCGACGCAGACGGTCCGCGACGCTCTGCTCCAGCTTGCCCGTCAGACTCTTGCACCCATAAACATACAGCTCCTCCAGCGCGCACAGCCCCTCCGGCAGCCTCCGCATGTCGCTATTGCGTGCCTGCAGCACCCGCAGCCTCGCAGCGCCGCCCAGTGCCTCCGCCGCGTCCTCCCAGTCCAGCTCTTCGCAACCGCCCACGTCCAGCTCCTCCAGCGCGTCCATGCCCCTCGGCAGCTTTCGTATGTTGCTGTGCGAGGCCTTCAGCACTCGCAGCCCCGCAGCGGACAACGCGGGCAGGAACGCCTCGCCGTCCAGCTGCTCGCAGCCACTCACGTCGAGCTCCTCCAGCGCCGTCAGCCCCTCCGGCACCCTCCTCACGGCAGGGCACCAGCTGACACTGAGGACACGCAGCCTCGCACAGATCCGCGCCGGCAAGAGGCCCTCCGTGATCTCTCCGTCGAAGTAGCTCAGATCCAGCTCCTCCAGCGCCGTCAGCTCCTCCGGCACCCTCAACAGCCCAGCGCTGTTCACCCCCAGCACGCGCACCCTGGGAGCGTTGCGCAGCGAGCTCACGTCCAGCGACTCGCAGCCGCTCACGTCGAGCTCCTCAAGCGCCGCCAGCCCCTCCGGCACCACCCGCATCCCCGTGCCCAAAGCATTCAGCACCCGCAGCTCCGCAGCGCCCGTCAGTGCAAGCTCGGGCTGCAGATTCTCGCACCCGTACACGTGGAGCTCCCGCAGCGCCCGCATCCCCGCGGGCAGCCTGCGCAGAGCGCTGCCCTCTGCGTACAGCACCCGCAGCCCCGCCGCGGACGACGCCGGCAGGCACGCCTCGTCCAGGCTCCTGCAGTCGCACACACTGAGCTCCTCCAGCGCGCACATCCCCTCAGGCACCCTCCGCAGGCTGCTGTAGTCGGCCGTCAGCACCCGCACCCGCCCCGCGCTCGACGCCGGCAGGAACGCCTCGCCATCCAGCCGT